>CM037838.1:15622651-15785151 GCA_021234535.1 Stichopus chloronotus | reverse complement strand
TCCTCCGTTATGATAAGATTACAACATAATAGAAAAGTTATTTAAGAAACTGAAGTTACTCCATTGGTTGCATTTTTGTTATTGTGTAAAGTCTTATGTCTCCTCTAACCATTTCTTTTCAACTTTGCAAGTCCTAAACCTACTATTGAAATGCTTGTTTCACAAGACATCAGGTTGGATGTGGTGATAGTCAAACTCCTAGTGTATACACAAGGATATCGCTGTACATGGACTTTATCACTTCTACCATAACCAACAACTTATTATAATGAATTTTCCAAAGGAAGATTGAAGCAATAGACAAAATGTACATTAATTAGTGTGTATAACCCCCAACAAGAGAAGAAAACAGTTTAAGGTGGACTCAGCCGGTGAATGGGGGGGGGGGGCTTCTTTTAGGGGCGGCTTCTTTAGTCGTGTTTTCAGGAACAATAGTCATATCTTGTGCTTGACACTGTGTTAGACCTTAAGTTACACTTAATCAGAAATGCAATTAATGATTGTGCCCCCGCCCCCCTTAGCGGCCGAGACCACTTTTTAGCTCCGTTTTTATTTCAGTCTTGCCAAATTAATTCAAAATTTATATATTTGATACAATATTTGAAGTCTTCCTATCCACAGTTTCTTTTTCTGCTTACTATAAGAACAGTGGAATTGTTTTCAAGATCACATTGCCATTGAGACAGTATATTATGTAGGCTGTTTTGCGAAAGTTTATCATGATTCTTGTGGTAAAGAAATTGTTAAAGTTAAACGTTTTCCATTATTTTAATTTTTTTCAGCTTTACTGTCTCTGTTACATGTGTAGAATGTTTTGAGAGGTTCTTAACCCTTTTCGGGAAATTCATCCCCCCCCATTCTACTTGACAGGTCATGTCAGTGACAGGTCATTTTGTGTTGATTGATAAACTGAAATTGTCCAGTGGTACTTAGATTGTACCCGTCGGTTATCATCATCATCATCATCATCATCATCATCATCATCATCATCATAATCATAATCATAATCAATAATAACAATAATAATAATAATAATGTGATCATTTTACCACATGTCAGAGAAAGCAACTGAAAGAACATTCCTTTTTTTACATTTATTGTGTGTGTGCAACTTCGATATAAACTGTATCTTATAAAGTATATCATTATTTCTTATTAGTCTATAAGTTGACGTCTCATTCCCTGCGGAATTTAGAAAATAAAAACTTTATTTGTATTCTTTATTTGGAAAGAGGCATTCGCAACATGTGGTTTTCATATCATGTAGCAGCAACCATAGTAAATTCTGTTGACAAAAAAGATTTATCACTGCCTGTTGCTGTTCATTTCTTATCTCAAGTTTTAAATAGCAGAATTAAGGCGTTATATACTTCCTTAGACAACCAAAATGAAAGAACTGAGCACTCGGCTTTTATCATGTGTGGGGTGTGTGGGGGAGTGGAGAACTGATGGATTTATGAATTGAGCCTTTTTACAGCAGTACTTTAATCTCATTTAATTCCACAATTATCTAAATATAATGCCACAGCCGAATGGTTAAGGCGCTCGTTCGACGATCGTATGATCCCTGGTTCGAGCCCGCCATAGAATCACAGAGTCAAACGTTTACTTTTGATTTGGAAGGAAATGCTCTATGCTATCGTTAAGTATTAATTCAAACTTCAAAGTCACTAGCTGACGTGCTGGCCATGCGCTATAAGGGGCGGACGAAAGACTCCTGCTCTGCTGGTCATAGAAACCGTGCTAGGGTTCAAGGCACATCCGGGCTACAATGGTCCGGTGGTGGTATGGTACTTTTTGTGGCCTAGGATCCCGTGCCATGTCTCCCTTGACGTCGTAAAAGAACCCGGAAGGATGCGAGGAGGGTCGGTCAAAGATCGACCAGAAGCGTACTAGGTGGCGTGAGGTGAATCCATGCAACTCGGCCAGAGGGTTGAAAGGCTCTTTGCGACCGGCATGTGTGCTGCCCATAGTCCACTGAACACGTGGCCCAATGAGGCGTGTTCTTCTATGTATGAACCTACGGAAGCCTGTAAGGACCATTATAGTTTTTAGTTTTCTTTGCTGTTGTATATTCGACTGGCGCCATCAACCTATTAAATTGGGGCTGTTTACATCACGTTATAGAATTTGTTAGAATGAAATTTCAGTACCATGCTTATGTAACACTGCCATGTTGTGGTAAAACTGAATATTGAGCAAACTACGTCTTACTGACCTTTTCTTCTCGAAGGATAAAAATCTGCTACGTAAATCTGTAGTTTGGCATTGGAGTAAAGTTGCTAAAATATATATCAACATTTACATTCTCAGGGGGTATCAGATTTTTATTTTTATAATAGCAGTTTTTCGAGAAAAAAAAATAGATGTACACGCAGTTGCATTGTGTGTATTAAATATTAAATAGCGTGTCTCATTTAATGGTAAATATGTGACATTATGTCAACACTTGTATTCATAACAGTAAAACATAACTCTAACTTATAAAAAAATAACCTTATTCCATTCACCTGTGTATTGCCACAAGTTATCTATAAACTGATAACCGTTTCATATACGCCCGCCCATTTCATGTAATAGTGTTGGTTTCAACCATATAGGTCAGGATTCGTCTCTTTGCTCACAGCACGTTGCATCAGTATCATTAGGCACTACAAGTAGTAACAACATTGGTTCTACGTTAGGTTTAGCTAATCTTTTATCGGATAAACCTGAATAGGATCATCTAAATAAAGAGATTAAAGAAACAACCGACTGCTCTCTTAGTTTGGATATTCCAGTGACCTTCATTGAATATTACGTAATAGATATGTGATTGAAGTTGCTTCAGCTCCCAAAACAGTGCAAGCAGGAATAAGAGGAATTAAGTGTGCCACTGTCATTCACTGTAAGGGGTCCCAAAACGTTACATTGTTTGTTTGACTTTCTACTTTCATTCACTAAATACCTGAAGTATTATGAACAATCAACGTTGATGTCTTTGACATCTTTACTACAGCCGTAACTAGTAAATAGTTCTGTGGATAAATTCTTTCTGTACATGATGCGTATGATTATGTCAGTGTGTCGGTACGTGTTATTATACAGTCACATATTGCAAACAGCTTTCTTGTAGGCTACTGATGGAACACATTGGTTCATACTGGGAAAGAAACATTCGCTTGTTTCCATGGTTTTCTTTTCTTTCGGCCGGTACGGTGGTAGTTGGATCTTGTAAAGAGAAACTCAGATCCTAGAACAGGAACCGATTTACCTTTAGGAAGACACTGCGCACTAATGCGGGGAGGGGGGCTCACTGTAATTCTCCGTAGGACTGTACACATCACTAAACTCAATAGATTTCCTTTTCCCACAAAAGAATGTGTCAACATCACCCTCGATGCAATAATTTTGTATGGTCCAATTTCCTGACCACATTCCTTACTAGCCCATGCCAAAATACAGACCAGCTAATGTACTTCTGCATCATTCACTGCACAGCTTCAAAGTAATTAAATCATAGCCAGAGAGAATATCAAAGTTAGATCAACTGACTTCGAACGACAATTTCAAGGAAGGCCGCAATAGGCAATCAAAATCAACAAGGAAAACCTGGATTTTGATCATATTTAATAAAAAAAAACCAGTATTCTTAATTAATGTTTGTCAAGGTGACGAAAAAACTGACCAGATGTTGATGTTTCACTCTGAAAAGGAGAAGGAGATGTATTCTCTGTAGTTTCTTTCAGTTTCCTCATTTGTCGGATATGAAATAACTTCTCTTCTTAATGACTAATTCAAGAATTCAATCATAGATCATTTCATGAATCATTACCATAGCACACTGTGTCACTGAACTATGCATGGCAATGGTGAATGTAATTTTTTGTTGGACAGATTACTATGTTTATGCGTGTTAGTGTTGTTCAGTGCTGCAAATATACTTCTGAATTTTCACAATACAAAATTATTAAACTCCACTTTGATGTAATGATTGTCTTAAGTGTACCCAATTCACTCCATGGCCAGTTACTCAAAAAGAATGTTACGTCACAATTTTTATTTCCTCATTTCTTTCACATTTACAATGCTCATGATACCTTCACTTGCCTTTTTAGAGACAGGACAACAGGTGTTTATGCTCAAACCAGCTATTAGTTTCCTAAAGTTCTAGGCTAATGGCTTGTAAAACAATTGCATAGATTTTAGACTTGCAAGAATTATTCAACCTATCTAAACTTATTAGGTCTTCTTCTTAACATAAACTTGTACCTATTTAACTAGGCACACACTGTGAGGAGAAGAACCATGTGCAGTTGTCAGAAAATGCATGCTATGTACCGAATGAATTGTAAAATATCCAAAACAAATACAGAAAGTTATTGTATTCATTTTTCAGATTTGTGTTTTGACTTGCAAGTCTAGCGGTGCCCAAATGTATGATGAAACCAACAGGTTTATTGTAACTTACTGTGTCATATAAGTGAAGCCGGATTATGTAAATTTGCTTTTAAGCATACCATAATTACTATTGGAAAAGTATTTCTTATTTGTTCTCTTCTTATTGGCCATCGTCAACTTCATGAATATGAATAAGTGATTGAATGACTGCCTCTAGTCCTCACAGAATTTACATAATGTGCTAAAGTCATGTCTCGAGAAGATATTTTCTTGCATGATATTAAACAAAATGTGATATCCAGATATACCATAATGGGCACGATGCGTTATCTCGAGGAGGCATAAACATGTATGATATCATGTGAGGATTGGTTGATGACCTGCTGGTGATTCTCAGTCCAAACTACAAGACATAATAATGAAAATCAAGACTTAAATTGTGATTCATTTTCAGTTAAATGTGCTTAGATGTTGGTATACTTCTCCATATATGATTAATATATTTTTCATACATGTAGAATGGGTGTTTTCTTGTTTTCTAGGTTATGTGGTCTTGTCAAAGTAAGTTACTGTGTTTTTATACTGTCATGTTATTTTCATATATGCCATCATATGATAGGTGATATATATTAGTTTATTTTTTTTCACTTACAATATCCGCGAATACACTAACCGAGATTGGTGACAGGAGGTATTATCCTCAAATGCCCCCCCCCCCCTTGTCAAAACCTTGCCCTCACGTCTCCAAAAGGATGTAGGTACTATCATGTCCATAGTAGTATTATTACGTTTAACTGATAGGTTGCCCTATTATGTACAATCAAGTAGATTTTTGAAAAGAAAAAAATAAAAAGAAACAATAAGAAAACTCTGCAGCAAAGCCTCTGATGTTACATGTTGCAGTACATGGCCTTTGTAGTTACAATGTGTTACATTAACAAGTGACATCCAATGATATCCCTACGAGTAAATTTTGAAGTCCATCAGGATTTCGAGTTAGCCTGTTCATTTAGTCACGTTCATTAAATGTCAGAAAATATGACTTCTTCACCCATATATATATTGTTGTATTTTACTTTTTCTTGATAAAGGTCTTTCGTGTATGCTCGTACACCGACTAACGTTGTATCAATGGTAACATAACAAGTTTTATCAATTAAGGACTAAGCTTTAGTGCAGATTTTATACACAAATGACCCTTTTTTATGTGACGTCATATCCTACCAAGACTGAACTATAAAGTATGTTATTCTGACATTTTGGTAACGGTATTAACCATATAATGAAATAAAATTACAAAAAAAAATGATGAATTTTTTCAAACATTACCCAAGTACTAAATATCGCTTAAATTGAGATAAGAAATGGATATGAAACTGAGAGTTGTCTCTTATTTCAGATCAACAAAATTTTAAATTTATTAGATGGCAGGATAGGAGGAAGTTTCCGGGATTAGCCAATCTTCACTTGATATCATGCATGTGTATGCCTTCTCGAGAAGACACACCTTAATCATCTTGATAAGTCTGGATATCAGGTGATGTTGTATCATGCAGAAAAGGTCTTCTCGAGATATGATTTTAGCACATTACAAAAATTCTATGAGGAATAGGTATCCCGGCATACTTACTTAGTATAAGAGAAATATCTTTATATATATCAAGACGCCCTTGGTTTCATCTTAAAAGGGCTGCTCTTGACGTTTCTACAACTTTGGTAGAAGTCTGTTTAAATGTTACTTACTCCGAGGAGATCCTTAAGTAACAAGACGTAAAGTAGGACACGGTACAGCCTTTTCAATGTAAACGACGTAGGGATATTCTGACATTTTAATTTGTTGAGCTATTCAACTAAATGTTCGGCTTTTCGTTGGCAGGTTTTTCACACACGATGGACGAGTCTCTCTCAAAGTCCGAAATACATCATCGAAGTTCGAACAAGTTAAAAGTAATGTATGGTACAATCTTTTACGTGCAAACAATGTTGGGGTTATTGTAATATTTTAAAAATGTTCGTGACGTAATCATCTACGTATGAGCCATTTTATCGGTCTTCATATTATACCTTCAAATTGTTACATTGTGATCTAAATCTTATATTTGGCAAAATTACACTCTTAAATTTCTTCATAAATGAAAACAATGACTGACTTTTTCCTTTGCAGGTAACAATCCGTCAGATGGAACGAACATTCATCCGTAGTCTCATAAGTTAAAACACCATAGACCGAAAATGTTTATTATTTTATATCGATTTTTCAATCGTTTTCCTAAACTTGTCTTTTTCATAAATATATATGCTTATTTGGAATCGACCGTTCCTAGGACGAAAACGTCCCTCGTTTGATGTAAACACTGTGTATTATGTCATAATTTTTATATTTTCCCCAGAAATAGTTGACCCCCCAAAAATTGATTCCTCTATAAAACGAAGGAGTCATAAATATTCATCAAATTGTTAGATTGTGTTTTTCATTTAATATTTGTCAATATTACACTCTTTACATTCTACATAAACGAAAACAAGGGTTGACTTTTCCTTTCCTTGTAAAAAATCGTCATATGGAACAAACAATCCTCCGTAGTCTCATTAGTTAACACACCATGAACCGGAAACGTTTATAATTTTATCCCGATAATATCAAAATTAACCTGTTTAATGTTATTCCTAAACTAAGAAAAGCACTTTAAAAAAATCACTCTTCCTTCTACATGATGTTAAGTTTATGATATCGAGTAATTTCAAGGTGAATCCGACCTATGGATAAGTATGACATTTGAAAGCTATTAATGACGTCATTTATTATTAATAAAGTCTCCAATACAGTAATATCACATTGAATCGGTCACTCCTTAAGGCCGACAAAAAGATCTCGAAAATAGAGCAAAATCGAAATTGTAGCAGATTTTGGGAAAAACATGAAAATTTGAAAAGGCTATAGCCTTACGTTTTGGTCAATTTCAGCCAAATTGTCGATATTTTCAATCGTTACCAAAAATGTGTCTTTTTCTTTAATATACAGTCTAAAGGAATGAAAGACCATTCCTAAGCCCGAAATCGTCCTTCTTTTAACAGAAACATTATTTATAATCTCATTTCTTTTTTTTTAAGTCTGTCCAGAAATAAGGTACAGTAAAATGTAGTTGACAGAAAAAAAAGGCATTTCTGAAGATTCCAGGATAAAATGAAGCAGTCATGAATATTCATTAAATTATAACATTCAGTTTTTATGTTGTATTTGTCAAATTTACACTCTTTATTTTTTTTCATAAATGAAAACAATCATTGGCCTCTCCCTCACTTGTAGCAATCGTTCTGTGTAACAAAGAAACATCTGTAGTCTCCTTGATTAACACACTATGGAGCAAAAACGTCAATGTTTTAATATTAATACTATTAAAGTATACCTGTTTAGTGTGAAGGACTATACCAAGCAGAACAGTTGAAAAAACAAACAAAATAATCACTTGTTCTTCTAGATGTTGCTAAGTTCATGATGTCGAGTAATTACAAGTTGAATGCGACCTATGGATAAGTATAACATTTAAAAGCTATTAATGACGTGATTTATTATTAATCGAAAATCGAAATTGTAGCAGATTTGGGCCAAAATATGAAAATTTGATAAGGCTATAGCCTTACGTTTTGGTCAATTTCAGCCAAATCGTCGATATTTTCAATGTTACCAAAAATGTGTCTTTTACTTAAATATACATTCTAAATGAATGAAAGAACCTTCCTTAGCCCGAAATTGTTCTTCTCTTAACAGAAACATTATTTATAATCTCCTTTTTGTTTTTGGAAAATATCTCCAGAATTAAGGTACAGTAAAATGTAGTTGACAGAAAAAAAAAAGTCATTTCTCAAGATTCCAGGATAAAATGAAATAGTCATAAATATTTATTAAATTATAACATTCTGGTTCCAATGTTATATTTGTCAAATTTCATCTCTTTATTTTTTTTTCATGAATGAAAACAGTCATTGGCCTCTCCCTTCCTTGTAGCAATCGTTCTGTGTAACAAACAATGATCCGTAGTCTCATTGGTTAGCACACTATGAACCAGAAACGTCAATGTTTTAATATTAATATTATTTAAGTATACCTGTGTAATATGAAGGGCTATACCAAGCAGAAAAGTGAAAAAAAAAAAAAAAATAATCACTTGTACTTCTAAATGTTGCTTAGTTCATGATGTCGAGTAATTTCAAGGTGAATCCGACTTATCGATAGGTATGACATTTAAAAGCTATTAATGACGTCATTTATTATTAATAAATCCTCCAATACAGTAATATCACATGGAATCGGTCATTTCTCAACGCTGACAAAAAAATCTCGAAAATGGAGTAAAATCGAAATTGTAGCAGATTTTGGCCAAAATATTCAAATTTGATAAGGCTATAGCCTTACGTTTTGGTCAATTTCAGCCAAATCGTGGATATTTTCAGTCGTTACCAAAAATGTGTCTATTTCTTTAATATACAGTCTAAAGGAATGAAAGACCATTCCTAAGCCCGAAATCGTCCTTCTTTTAACAGAAACATTATTTATCATCTCATTTTTGTTTTAAATCTCTCCAGAAATAAGGTACAGTAAAATGTAGTTGACAGAAAAAAAAGTCATTTCTCCAAATTTAATGATAAAATGAAGCAGTTATGAATATTGAATAGATTAAAACATTGTGGTTCTTATGTTATATTTGTCAAATTTACACTCTTTACTATTCTTTTTTCATCAATGAAAACAATTATTGGCCTCTCACTTCCTTATAGCAATCGTTCTGTTGAACAAACAAACATCCGTAGTATCACTGGTTAACACACTATGGACCAAAAACGTCAATATTTCAATATTAATATTATTAAAGTATACCTGTTTAGTGTGAAGGACTTTACCAAGAAGAACTGTTAAAAAAACAAACAAAATGAGAACTTGTTCTTCTAGAGTTGCTAAGTTCATGATGTCGTGTAATTTCAAGGTGAATCCGACTTATGGATACGTGTAACATTTAAAAGCTATTAATGACGTCACTTATTATTAATAAAACCTCCAATGCACTAATATCACATTGAATCGGTCATTTCTCAACGCTGACAAAAAGATCTCGAAATAGAGCAAAATCGAAATTGTAGCAGATTTTAGTCAAAATATGAAAATTTGATAAGGCTATAGCCTTACGTTTTGGTCAATTTCAGACAAATCGTCGATATTTTCAATCGTTACCAAAAATGTGTCTTTTTCCTAAATATACATTCTAAATGAATAAAGGACCCTTCCTTAGCCTTTTGAAAATCTCTCCAGAAATAAAAGACAGTAAAATGTAGTCGGCAGCAAAAAAGTCACTTCTCAAGATTCCAGGATAAAATGAAGCAGTCATGAATATTTATTAAAATATAACATTGTGGTTCTTACGTTATATTTGTCAAATTTACATTCTTTATTTTTTTTTTCAACAATGAAAACAATCATTGGCATCTCCCTTCTTTGTAGCAATCGTTCTGTGGAACAAAGAAACATCCGTAGTCTCACTATGAACAAAAAACGTCAAGATTTAATATTAATATCATCAGATTATACCTGTTTAGTGTGAAGGACTATACCAAGCAGAACAGTTAAAAAAAATGATCACTTGCTCTTCTAGATGTTGCTAAGTTCATGATGTCGAGTAATTTTAAGGTTAATCCGACTTATTTATACGTATGACATTTGAAAGCTATTAATGACGTCATTTATTATTAATAAAGTCTCCAATACAGTAATATCACATTGAATCGATCATTTCTCAACGCTGACAAAAAGACCTCGAAAATAGAGCAAAATCGAAATTGTAGCAGATGTTGGCCAAAACATGAAAATTTGATGAGGCATTAGCCTTACCATTTGGTCAATTTCAGCCAAATCGTCGATATTTTCAATGGTTACCAAAAATGTGTCTATTTCTTTAATATACATTCTAAATGAATGAAAGACCATGCCTCAGCCTGAAATCAACCTTCTTTTAACAGAAACATTATTTGTAATCTCATTTTTTTAAATCTCTCAAGAAATAAGGTACAGTAAAATATAGTTCACAGAGAAAAAAAGTCATTTCTAAAGATTTAAGGATAAAATGAAGTAGTCATGAATATTCATTAAATATAACATGGTGGTTCTTATGTTATATTTGTCAAATTTACACTCTTTATTTATTTTTCATGAATGAAAACAATCATTGGCCTCTCCCTTCCTTGTAGCAATCGTTCTGTGGAACGAACAAACATCCGTAGTATCATTGGTTTACACACTATTAACCAAAAACGTCAATGTTTTAATATTAATATTATCAAAGTATACCTGTTTAGTGTAACGGACTATACCAAGTAGAACAGTTCAAAAAACAAACAAAATGATCAATTGTTCTTCTAAATGTTGCTTGGTTCATGATGTCGATTAATTTCAAGGTGAATCCGACTTATCGATAGGTATGACATTTAAAAGCTATTAATGACGTCATTTATTATTAATAAAGCCTCCAATACAGTAATATCACATTAAATCGGTTATTTCTCAAAGCTGGCAAAAAAATCTCGAAAATGGAGTAAAATCGAAATTGTAGCAGATTTCGGCCAAAATATTCAAATTTGATAAGGCAATAGCCTTACGGTTTGGTCAATTTCAGCCAAATCGTGGATATTTTCAATCGTTACCAAAAATGTGTCTATTTTTTCTTTAATACACATTCTAAATAAATGAAAGACCCTTCCTCAGCCCGAAATCGTCCTTCTTTTAACAGAAACATTATTTATCATCTCATTTTTTTTGTTTTAAATCTCTTCAGAAATAAGGTACAGTAAAATGTAGTTGACAGAAAAGAAAAAGTCATTTCTTAAGATTCCAGGATAAAATGAAGCAGTCATGAATATTCATTAAATTATAACATGGTGGTTCTTTTGTTATACTTTTCAAATTTACAATCTTTATTTTTTTTCAAAAATGAAAACAATCATTGGCCTCTCCCTTCCTTGTAGCAATCGTTCTGTGGAACAAACAAACATCCGTAGTCTCATTGGCTAACACACTATGAACGAAAAACGTCAATGTTTTAATATTAATATTATTAACTTCTACCTGATTAGTGTGAAGGACTATACCAAGCAGAACAGTTCAAAAACAAATAAAATTTTCAAATGTTCTTCTAGATGTTGCTAAGTTCATGATGTTGAGTAATTTCAAGGTGAATCCGACTTATAAATACGTATGACATTCAAAAGCTATTGATTAATGACGTCATTTATTTTTTTATAAAGCCTCCAATACAGTGATATCACATTGAATCGGTCATTTCTCAACGCTGAAAAAAGATCTCGAAAATAGAGCTAAATCAAAATTGTAGCAGATTTTGTTCAAAATATGAAAATTTGATAAGGCTATAGCCTTACGTTTTGGTCAATTTCTGCCAAATCGTCGATATTTTCAATCGCTACCAAAAATGTGTCTGTTTCTGTAATATACATTCTGAATGAATGAAAGACCCTTCCTCAGCCCGAAATCGTCCTGCTTTTAACAAAAACATTATTTATCATTTCATTTTTGTTGAAAATCTCTCCGGAAATAAGGTGCAGTAAAATGTAGTTGACAAAAACAAAAGTCAGTCTTCACGATTTCAAGATGAAAAGAAGCAGTCATGAATATTCATTATATTATAACATTGTTGTTCTTACGTTATATTTGTCAAATTTAAACTCTTTTATTTTTTTCCCATAAAGGAAAACAATCATTGGCCTCTCCCTTACTTGTAGCAATAGTTCTGTGGAACAAACAAACATCCGTAGTCCTATTGATTAACACACTATGAACAAAAAACGTCAAAGTTTTAATATTAATATCATTAAGGTATATCTGTTTAGTGTGAAGGACTATACCAAGCCTAACAGTTAAATGACAAACAAAATGATCACATGTTCTTCTAGATGTTACTAAGTTCATGATGTCGAGTAATTTCAAGGTGAATCCGACTTATGGATACGTATGATATTTAAAAGTTATTAATGACGTAATTTATTATTAATCAAGCCTCCAATAGAGTAATATCACGTTGAATAGATCATTTCTCAACGCTGCAAAAAAGACCTCGAAAATAGAGCAAAATCGAATTTGTAGCAGATTTTGGCCAAAATAAGAAAATTTGATAAGCCTATAGCCTTACGTTTTGGTCAATTTCAGCCAAAATCGTCGATATTTTTAATCGTTACCATTAATGGGTCTTTTTCCTAAATGTACATTCTGAATGAATGAAAGCCCCTTGATAAGCCCGAAATCGTCCTTCTCTTAACAGAAGCATTATTTATAATCACCTTTTTCTTGAAAATCTCTCCACAATTAAGTTACAGTAAAATGTAGTTGACTAAAAAAAGTCATTTCTCAAGATTCCAGGATAAAATGAAGCAGTCGTGAATATTCATTAAATTATAACATTGTGGTTCTTATGTTATATTTGTCAAATTTACACTCTTTTTTTTCATAAATGAAAACAATCATTAGTCCTACATTCCTTGTAGCAATCGTTCTACGTAACAAACAAACATCCGTAGTCTCATTGGTTAGCACACTATGAACCAAAATCATTAATCTTTTCATATTAATATTATTAAAGTATAGCTATTTAGTGTAAAGGACTAAACCAAGAAGAACAGTTAAATGACAAACAAAATGATCACTTGTTCTTCTAGACGTTGCTAAGTTCATGATGTCGAGTAATTTCATGGTGAATACGACTTATGGATACGTATGACATTTAACAGTTATTAATGACGTCATTTGGTATTAATAAAGCCTCCAATACAGTAATATCACATTGAATCGGTCATTTCTCAACGTTGGCAAAAAGACTTCGAAGATAGTGGAAAATCGAAATTGTAGCAGATTTAGGTCAAAATATGAAAATTTGATAAAGCTATGGCCTTACGTTTTCATCAATTTCAGCCAAATCGTCGATATTTTCAATCGTTACCAAAAATGTGTCTATTTCTTTCATATACATTCTAAATGAATGAAAGACCATACCTCAGCCTGAAATCAACCTTCTTTTAACAGAAACATTATTTGTAATCTCTTTTTTCTAAATCTCTCAAGAAATAAGGTACAGTAAAATATAGTTCACAGAGAAAAAAAGTCATTTCTAAAGATTTAAGGATAAAATGAAGTAGTCATGAATATTCATTAAAATATAACATGGTGGTTCTTATGTTATATTTGTCAAATTTACACTCTTTATTTATTTTTCATGAATGAAAACAATCATTGGCCTCTCCCTTCCTTGTAGCAATCGTTCTGTGGAACGAACAAACATCCGTAGTATCATTGGTTTACACACTATTAACCAAAAACGTCAATGTTTTAATATTAATATTATCAAAGTATACCTGTTTAGTGTTACGGACTATACCAAGCAGAACAGTTAAAAAAACAAACAAAATAGTCACTTGTTCTTCTAAATGTTGCTAAGTTCATGATGTCGATTAATTTCAAGGTGAATCCGACTTATCGATAGGTATGACATTTAAAAGCTATTAATGACGTCATTTATTATTAATAAAGCCTCCAATACAGTAACATCACATTAAATCGGTTATTTCTCAAAGCTGGCAAAAAAATCTCGAAAATGGAGTAAAATCGAAATTGTAGCAGATTTCGGCCAAAATATTCAAATTTGATAAGGCAATAGTCTTACGATTTGGTCAATTTCAGCCAAATCGTGGATATTTTCAATCGTTACCAAAAATGTGTCTATTTTTTCTTTAATACACATTCTAAATGAATGAAAGACCCTTCCTCAGCCCGAAATCGTCCTTCTTTTAACAGAAACATTATTTATCACCTCATTTTTTTTGTTTTAAATCTCTTCAGAAATAAGGTACAGTAAAATGTAGTTGACAGAAAAAAAAAAGTCATTTCTCAACATTCCAAGATAAAATGAATTAGACATGAATATTCATTAGAATATAACATTGTGGCTCTTGTGTTGAATTTGTCAAATTTACACTCTTTTTTTTTTCATGAATGAAGAGAATCATTGGCCACTCCCTTCCTTGTAGCAATCGTTCTGTGGAACAAGCAAACATCCGTAGTCTCACTGGTTAACACACAATGAAAAAAAAAACGTCAATGTTTTAATATTAATATTATTAAGGTATACCTGTTTAGTGTGGAGGACTAAACCAACACGAACCGTTAAATGACAAACAATATGATCACATGTTCTTCTAGATGTTACTAGGTTCATAATGTCAGGTAATTTCAAGGTGAATCCGACTTATGGATACGTATGACATTTCAAAGTGACATCATTTATTATTAATAAAGCCTCCAATACAGTAATATCACATTGAATCGGTTATTTCTCAACGCTGAAAAAAAGACCTCGAAGATAGAGTAAATTCGAAATTGTAGCAGAATTTGGTGAAAATGAGAAAATTTGATAAGGCTATAGCCTTACGGTTTGGTCAATTTCAGCCAAATCGTGGATATTTTCAATCGTTACCAAAAATGTGTCTATTTCTTTAATATACATTCTAAATGAATGAAAGACCCTTCCTCAGCCCGAAATCGTCCTTCTTTTAACAGAAACATTATTTATAATCTCATTTTTTTTAAAGCTCTCCAGAAATAATTTACAGTAAAATGCAGTTGACAGAAAAGAAAAAGTCATTTCTTAAGATTCCAGGATAAAATGAAGCAGTCATGAATATTCATTAAATTATAACATGGTCTTTCTTTTGTTATACTTGTCAAATTTACAATCTTTATTTTTTTTCAAAAATGAAAACAATCATTGGCCTCTCCCTTCCTTGTAGCAATCGTTCTGTGGAACAAACAAACATCCGTAGTCTCATTGGCTAACACACTATGAACAAAAAAGGTCAATGTTTTAATATGAATATTATTAACTTCTACCTGATTAGTGTGAAGGACTATACCAAGCAGAACAGTTCAAAAACAAATAAAATTATCAATTGTTCTTCTAGATGTTGCTAAGTTCATGATGTTGAGTAATTTCAAGGTGAATCCGACTTATAAATACGTATGACATTCAAAAGCTTTTGATTAATGACGTCATTTATTTTTTATAAAGCCTCCAATACAATGATATCACATTGAATCGGTCATTTCTCAACGCTGAAAAAAGATCTCGAAAATAGAGCTAAATCAAAATTGTAGCAAAATCGAAATTGTAGCAGATTTTGTTCAAAATATGAAAATTTGATGAGGCTATAGCTTTACGTTTTGGTCAATTTCTGCCAAATCGTCGATATTTTCAATCGCTACCAAAAATGTGTCTATTTCTTTAATATACATTCTAAATGAATGAAAGACCCTTCCTCAGCCCGAAATCGTCCTGCTTTTAACAAAAACATTATTTATCATTTCATTTTTGTTGAAAATCTCTCCAGAAATAAGGTGCAGTAAAATGTAGTTGACAAAAAAAAAAGTCAGTCTTCACGATTTCAGGATGAAAAGAAGCAGTCATGAATATTCATTATATTATAACATTGTTGTTCTTACGTTATATTTGTCAAATTTAAACTCTTTTATTTTTTTCCCATAAAGGAAAACAATCATTGGCCTCTCCCTTACTTGTAGCAATAGTTCTGTGGAACAAACAAACATCCGTAGTCCTATTGATTAACACACTATGAACAAAAAACGTCAAAGTTTTAATATTAATATCATTAAGGTATACCTGTTTAGTGTGAAGGACTATACCAAGCAGAACAGTTAAATGACAAACAAAATGATCACTTGTTCTTCTAGATGTTACTAAGTTCATGATGTCGAGTAATTTCAAGGTGAATCCGACTTATGGATACGTATGACATTTAAAAGTTATTAATGACGTAATTTATTATGAATAAAGCCTCCAATACAGTAATATTACGTTGAATCGATCATTTCTCAACGCTGCAAAAAAGACCTCGAAAATAGAGCAAAATCGAAATTGTAGCAGATTTTGTCCAAAATATTAAAATTTGATAAAGCTATGGCCTTACGTTTTCATCAATTTCAGCCAAATCGTCGATATTTTCAATGGTTACCAAAAATGTGTCTATTTCTTTAATATTCATTCTAAATGAATGAAAGACCATGCCTCAGCCTGAAATCAACCTTCTTTTAACAGAAACATTATTTGTAATCTCATTTTTTTAAATCACTCAAGAAATAAGGTACAGTAAAATATAGTTCACAGAGAAAAAAAGTCATTTCTAAAGATTTAAGGATAAAATGAAGTAGTCATGAATATTCATTAAAATATAACATGGTGGTTCTTATGTTATATTTGTCAAATTTACACTCTTTTTTTATTTTTCATGAATGAAAACAATCATTGGCCTCTCCCTTCCTTGTAGCAATCGTTCTGTGGAACGAACAAACATCCGTAGTATCATTGGTTTACACACTATTAACCAAAAACGTCAATGTTTTAATATTAATATTATCAAAGTATACCTGTTTAGTGTTACGGACTATACCAAGCAGAACAGTTAAAAAAACAAACAAAATAATCACTTGTTCTTCTAAATGTTGCTAAGTTCATGATGTCGATTAATTTCAAGGTGAATCCGACTTATCGATAGGTATGACATTTAAAAGCTATTAATGACGTCATTTATTATTAATAAAGCCTCCAATACAGTAACATCACATTAAATCGGTTATTTCTCAAAGCTGGCAAAAAAATCTCGAAAATGGAGTAAAATCGAAATTGTAGCAGATTTCGGCCAAAATATTCAAATTTGATAAGGCAATAGTCTTACGATTTGGTCAATTTCAGCCAAATCGTGGATATTTTCAATCGTTACCAAAAATGTGTCTATTTTTTCTTTAATACACATTCTAAATGAATGAAAGACCCTTCCTCAGCCCGAAATCGTCCTTCTTTTAACAGAAACATTATTTATCACCTCATTTTTTTTGTTTTAAATCTCTTCAGAAATAAGGTACAGTAAAATGTAGTTGACAGAAAAAAAAAAGTCATTTCTCAACATTCCAAGATAAAATGAATTAGACATGAATATTCATTAGAATATAACATTGTGGCTCTTGTGTTGAATTTGTCAAATTTACACTCTTTTTTTTTTCATGAATGAAGAGAATCATTGGCCACTCCCTTCCTTGTAGCAATCGTTCTGTGGAACAAGCAAACATCCGTAGTCTCACTGGTTAACACACAATGAAAAAAAAACGTCAATGTTTTAATATTAATATTATTAAGGTATACCTGTTTAGTGTGGAGGACTAAACCAACACGAACCGTTAAATGACAAACAATATGATCACATGTTCTTCTAGATGTTACTAGGTTCATAATGTCAGGTAATTTCAAGGTGAATCCGACTTATGGATACGTATGACATTTCAAAGTGACATCATTTATTATTAATAAAGCCTCCAATACAGTAATATCACATTGAATCGGTTATTTCTCAACGCTGAAAAAAAGACCTCGAAGATAGAGTAAATTCGAAATTGTAGCAGAATTTGGTGAAAATGAGAAAATTTGATAAGGCTATAGCCTTACGGTTTGGTCAATTTCAGCCAAATCGTGGATATTTTCAATCGTTACCAAAAATGTGTCTATTTCTTTAATATACATTCTAAATGAATGAAAGACCCTTCCTCAGCCCGAAATCGTCCTTCTTTTAACAGAAACATTATTTATAATCTCATTTTTTTTAAAGCTCTCCAGAAATAATTTACAGTAAAATGCAGTTGACAGAAAAGAAAAAGTCATTTCTTAAGATTCCAGGATAAAATGAAGCAGTCATGAATATTCATTAAATTATAACATGGTCTTTCTTTTGTTATACTTGTCAAATTTACAATCTTTATTTTTTTTCAAAAATGAAAACAATCATTGGCCTCTCCCTTCCTTGTAGCAATCGTTCTGTGGAACAAACAAACATCCGTAGTCTCATTGGCTAACACACTATGAACAAAAAAGGTCAATGTTTTAATGTGAATATTATTAACTTCTACCTGATTAGTGTGAAGGACTATACCAAGCAGAACAGTTCAAAAACAAATAAAATTATCAATTGTTCTTCTAGATGTTGCTAAGTTCATGATGTTGAGTAATTTCAAGGTGAATCCGACTTATAAATACGTATGACATTCAAAAGCTTTTGATTAATGACGTCATTTATTTTTTATAAAGCCTCCAATACAATGATATCACATTGAATCGGTCATTTCTCAACGCTGAAAAAAGATCTCGAAAATAGAGCTAAATCAAAATTGTAGCAAAATCGAAATTGTAGCAGATTTTGTTCAAAATATGAAAATTTGATGAGGCTATAGCTTTACGTTTTGGTCAATTTCTGCCAAATCGTCGATATTTTCAATCGCTACCAAAAATGTGTCTATTTCTTTAATATACATTCTAAATGAATGAAAGACCCTTCCTCAGCCCGAAATCGTCCTGCTTTTAACAAAAACATTATTTATCATTTCATTTTTGTTGAAAATCTCTCCAGAAATAAGGTGCAGTAAAATGTAGTTGACAAAAAAAAAGTCAGTCTTCACGATTTCAGGATGAAAAGAAGCAGTCATGAATATTCATTATATTATAACATTGTTGTTCTTACGTTATATTTGTCAAATTTAAACTCTTTTATTTTTTTCCCATAAAGGAAAACAATCATTGGCCTCTCCCTTACTTGTAGCAATAGTTCTGTGGAACAAACAAACATCCGTAGTCCTATTGATTAACACACTATGAACAAAAAACGTCAAAGTTTTAATATTAATATCATTAAGGTATACCTGTTTAGTGTGAAGGACTATACCAAGCAGAACAGTTAAATGACAAACAAAATGATCACTTGTTCTTCTAGATGTTACTAAGTTCATGATGTCGAGTAATTTCAAGGTGAATCCGACTTATGGATACGTATGACATTTAAAAGTTATTAATGACGTAATTTATTATGAATAAAGCCTCCAATACAGTAATATTACGTTGAATCGATCATTTCTCAACGCTGCAAAAAAGACCTCGAAAATAGAGCAAAATCGAAATTGTAGCAGATTTTGTCCAAAATATTAAAATTTGATAAAGCTATGGCCTTACGTTTTCATCAATTTCAGCCAAATCGTCGATATTTTCAATGGTTACCAAAAATGTGTCTATTTCTTTAATATTCATTCTAAATGAATGAAAGACCATGCCTCAGCCTGAAATCAACCTTCTTTTAACAGAAACATTATTTGTAATCTCATTTTTTTAAATCACTCAAGAAATAAGGTACAGTAAAATATAGTTCACAGAGAAAAAAAGTCATTTCTAAAGATTTAAGGATAAAATGAAGTAGTCATGAATATTCATTAAAATATAACATGGTGGTTCTTATGTTATATTTGTCAAATTTACACTCTTTTTTTATTTTTCATGAATGAAAACAATCATTGGCCTCTCCCTTCCTTGTAGCAATCGTTCTGTGGAACGAACAAACATCCGTAGTATCATTGGTTTACACACTATTAACCAAAAACGTCAATGTTTTAATATTAATATTATCAAAGTATACCTGTTTAGTGTTACGGACTATACCAAGCAGAACAGTTAAAAAAACAAACAAAATAATCACTTGTTCTTCTAAATGTTGCTAAGTTCATGATGTCGATTAATTTCAAGGTGAATCCGACTTATCGATAGGTATGACATTTAAAAGCTATTAATGACGTCATTTATTATTAATAAAGCCTCCAATACAGTAATATCACATTAAATCGGTTATTTCTCAAAGCTGGCAAAAAAATCTCGAAAATGGAGTAAAATCGAAATTGTAGCAGATTTCGGCCAAAATATTCAAATTTGATAAGGCAATAGCCTTACGATTTGGTCAATTTCAGCCAAATCGTCGATATTTTCAATCGTTACCAAAAATGTGTCTATTTTTTCTTTAATACACATTCTAAATGAATGAAAGACCCTTCCCCAGCCCGAAATCGTCCTTCTTTTAACAGAAACATTATTTATCACCTCATTTTTTTTGTTTTAAATCTCTTCAGAAATAAGGTACAGTAAAATGTAGTTGACAGAAAAAAAATGTCATTTCTCAACATTCCAAGATAAAATGAAGTAGTCATGAATATTCATTAGAATATAACATTGTGGCTCTTGTGTTATATTTGTCAAATTTACACTCTTTTTTTTCATGAATGAAGAGAATCATTGGCCACTCCCTTCCTTGTAGCAATCGTTCTGTGGAACAAGCAAACATCCGTAGTCTCACTGGTTAACACACAATGAACCAAAAACGTCAATGTTTTAATATTAATATTATTAAGGTATACCTGTTTAGTGTGGAGGACTAAACCAACAAGAACAATTAAATGACAAACAATATGATCACTTGTTCTTCTAGATGTTACTAAGTTCATAATGTCAAGTAATTTCAAGGTGAATCCGACTTATGGATACGTATGACATTTCAAAGTGACATCATTTATTATTAATAAAGCCTCCAATACAGTAATATCACTTTGAATCGGTCATTCTCAACGCTGAAAAAAAGACCTCGAAGATAGAGCAAATTCGAAATTGTAGTAGATTTTGGCCAAAACATGAAAATTTGATAAGGCTATAGACTTACGTTTTGGTCAATTTCAGCCAAATCGTAGGTATTTTCAACCAAAAATGTGTCTATTTCTTTAATATACATTCTAAATGAATGAAAGACCCTTCTCAAGCCCGAAATCGTCCTTCTTTTAACAGAAACATTATTTATAATATCATTTTTGTTTTAAATCTCTCCAGAAATAAGGTACAGTAAAATGTAGTTGACAGAAAAAAAAAGTCATTACTCAAGATTCCAGGAATCTTATGGATAGCTATGACATTTAAAAGCTTTTAATGACGTCATTTATTATTAGTAGAGCCTCCAATAGAGTAATATCACATTTAATCGATCATTTCCCAACGCTGACAAAAAGATCTCAAAAATAGAGCAAAATCGAAAATATAGCGGAAGAAGCCCGAAATCGTCCTTCTTTTAAAAGAAACAATATTTGTCATCTTATATGTTTTTAATCTTTCCAGAAATAAAGTACTTCATAAAGTAGTTGACAAAAACCAAAAATGTCATTTCTCACGATTCCAGGATAAAACGAAGCAGCATGAATATTCATCAAATTATAACATTGTGGTTCTTATGTTATATTGTTTAAATTTACCCTCTTCATTTTTGTTTTATAAACGAAAACAATCATTGGCATCTTGCTTCCTTCCAGTAGTAGATGGAACAAACAAACATCCGTTGTCTCAATGGTAAACATATCAAAGGTAAAGGTCCATGTTTTCATTTTAATATTCTAAAAATATGCCTGTTTAATATGAAGCCCTTTCTAGGAAATGCAGTTAAAAACGAAACTGAATGATCACTTTTGCTCCTAGATGTTGCTAAGTTAATGATATCAAGTAATTTCAAGGTGAATCCGACTTATGGATGAGAATGACATTTAAAAGCCCTTAATGACGTCGTTTATTATTAATAAAGCCACCAATGCAGTGATATCACACTGAATCGGTCATTTCTCCACGCTGACAGAAAGATCTCGAAAATAGAGCAAAATAGACAATGTAGCAGATTTTGGCCAAAATATTCAAATTTGATAAGGCTATAGCCTTACGTTTTGGTCAATTTTAGGCCAAATCGTCGATATTTTTAATCGTTAACACGAATGTGTCTATTTCTTAAATATACATTCTAAATCAATAAAGGACCCTTCCTAAGCCCGAAATCGTCCTTCGTTTAACAGAAACAATATTTGTAATCTCATATTTATTTTAATCTCTCTAGAAATAATGTACTATAAAACGTAGTTGACAAAAACCAAAAATTTCATTTCTCACGATGCCAGGATAAAATATATATGTTGTATTTGTCAAATTTACGCTTTTCATTTCTTTTTTATAAACGAAAACAATCATTGGCCTCTTCCTTGCTTGTAGTAATAAGTGGAACAAGCAAACATCCGTAGACTCAATGGTAAACACAACATCAAACAAAAAGGTCCAGGGTTTCATTTTAATATTATTAAAATAAACCTGTTTAATATGAAACTTTATCTAGGAAGAACAGTTCAAAACCCAACAAAATGATCTTTTTTTCTTCTAGATGTTACTAAGTTCATGTTATCTAGTAATTTCAAGGTTAATCCGACTTATGGATACGTATGACATTTAAAAGCTATTAATGACGTCATTTATTATTAATAAAGCCTCCAATACAGTAATATCACATTGAATAAGTCATTTCTCAACGCTGGCAAAAAGACCTCGAAAATAGAGGAAAATCGAAATTGTAGCAGATTTTGTCCAAAATATTAAAATTTGATAAAGCTATGGCCTTACGTTTTCATCAATTTCAGCCAAATCGTCGATATTTTCAATGGTTACCAAAAATGTGTCTATTTCTTTAATATACATTCTAAATGAATGAAAGACCCTGCTTAAGCCCGAAATCGTCCTTCTTTTAACAGAAACATTATTTATAATATCATTTTTGTTTTAAATTTCTCCAGAAATAAGGTACAGTAAAATGTAGTTGACAGAAGAAAAAAAAAAGTCATTTCTCAACATTCCAGGATAAAATGAAGTAGTTATGAATATTCATTAAATTATAAAATTGTGGTTCTTATGTTATATTTGTCAAATTTACACATTTTTGTTTTTTATTCATAAATAAAAACAATCATTTCCCTGTCACTTCCTTGTAGGAATCGTTCTGTGGAACAAACAAGCATCCGTAGTATCATTGGTTAGCACACTATGAACCAAAAACGTCAATGTTTTAAAATTAATATTATTTAAGTATACCTGTTTAGTGTGAAGGACTATACCAAGCAGAACAGTTAAAAAAACAAACAAAATGATCACTTGTTCTTTTACATGTTGCTAAGTTCATGATGTCGTGTAATTTCAAGGTGAATCCGACTTATCGATACGTATGACATTTAAAAGCTATTAATGACGTCATTTATTATTAATAAGGCCTCCAATACAGTAATATCACATAGAAGCGGTCATTTCTCAACGCTGACAAAAAGACCTCGAAAATAGAGCAAAATCGAAATTCTAGCAGATTTTGTCTAAAATATGAAAATTTGATAAGGCTATAAACTTACGTTTTGGTCAATTTCAGCCAAATCGTCGATATTTTCAATCGTTACCAAAAATGTGTCTTTTTCTTTAACATACTATGAACCAAAAACGTCATTGCTTTAATATTAATATTATTAAAGTATACCTGTTTAGTATGAAGGACTATACGAAGCAGAACAGTTAAAAACCAAACAAAGTAATCACTTGTTCTTCTAGATGTTGCTAAGATGATGATGCCGAGTAATTTCAAGGTGAATCCGACTTATGGATACGTATAACATTTTTTTTTTTTTTCATAAACGAAAACAATCATTGGCCCCTCCCTGCCTTGTAGCAATCGTTCTGTGGAACAAACAAACATTGGTAGTCTCATTGGCTAACACACTATGAACCAAAAACGTCAATGTTTTAATATTGAAATTATTAAAATATACCTGTTTAGTGTGAAGGACTATACCAAGCAGAACAGTTAAAAAAATGAACAAAATGATCACTTGTTCTTCTAGATGTTGCTAAGTTCATGATGTCGAGTAATTGCAAGGTGAATCCGACTTATGGATACTTATGACATTTAAAAGGTATTAATGACGTCATTTATTATCAATAAAGCCCCCAATACAGTAATATCACTTTGAATCGGTCATTTCTGAACGCTGACAAAAAGATCTCGAAAAAAGGGCAAAATCGAAATTGTAGGAGATTTTGACCGAAGTATGAAAGTTTGATAAGGCTATAGCCTTACGTTTTGGTCAATTTCAGCCAAATCGTAGATATTTTTAATCGTGACCAAAAATGTATCTTGTTACGGGATAAGAAGGGAAAGAACTCAGATCCCGCCAGAGAGGTTTTGATCTTATCAGTTCAAGACAAAAGAGAAGAAGAGAAAATAGAAGTAATATCAATATTACTATATACTGATTCTAAATCTAACTCTACCTTCAAGGATATGTATAAAAATGAATACACAATTATGATACAAATGATAACAATATAAAACGATCTTAACCCGCCAGATAAAATATGAAATTAAACTTATCTCATAACTGGACGGCCGAAGACGTTGATACTTCCGTGATGACGTCACTTCTCAAATCAGCGGGGCGCGGAAGATGAACGAGAACTTCAGTAGCCGGATCGCGATAAGAGTTTATAAAGCGAAGCGTCAGCCACAGATTATAGAATAAACGAGATGTCCAAAGTATGAAACGATCCTGAGTAGGAATGGGACATCGGGGAACTGCCAGTTACAAACAGCAGGTGAACACCAGTTAAAGTATGGTGTAAAACGGTCGGTACCCAGTCTTCACGGGAACAATGTCACTGCAAAACGGGTCCTGGAACCGATGGTATTAAGAATCCACCAATAATGAGAGTGGAGTTGAGACACAGTAATGTATAGTCGAATAACACCAGGAATAAGGTAAAAGAAATCCACGAGTAAAGAACGTGGGTTTCGTGAATAAAATCCACCGTATTTAAATAACGAGGATATGAATATAGGTAACAAAACTGTGAGAGAGCAAAAGAGTGAGAGGCGAAACTCTGCTCACAAAGCAACAAAACTTCGGTGGTGTAACGTGTCGCAAGAACCTCTGATCATCGACGAGCTCTCTCGAAGTTGGTAAGACTTCCGCGGAGATCGATCACGTGTGTCTTAATCTTGTGCGCATGGGCACGTAAACATATAAACAATCATACATTGAATAATCATGGGTAGGTATACGGAATAGGACAAGCATACGTAATATGACTCCTAAGGTAAACCCATGACAGTCTATTTTTTAAATATACATTCTAAGTGAATGAAAGACCCTTCCTAAGCCCGAAATCGTCCTTCTTTTAACAGAAACATTATTTATAATCTCATTTGTTTTTTAAATCTTTCCAAAAAGAAGGTACAGTAATAGGTAGTTGACAGAAAAGAAAGTCATTTCTCAAGATTCCAGGATAAAATGAAGCAGTCATGAATATTCATTAAATTATAACATTGTGGTTCACATGTTATATTTGTCAAATTAACACTCTTTCTTTTTTTAATAGATGAAAACAATCATTGGCCTCTCCCTTCCTTGTAGTAATCTTCCTTATCCATAGTCTCATTGGTTAACACAATATGGACCAAAAATGTCAATGTTTTAATATTAATATTATTAAAGTATACCTGTTTAATATGAAGGGCTATACCAAGCAGAAAAGTGAAAAAAAAAAAAAAAAAAACATCAAAATGATCACTTGTTCTTCTAGATGTTGCTAAGTTCCTGATGTCCAGGAATTTCAAGGTGAATCAGACTTATTCATACGTATGACAGTTAAAAGTAATTAATGACGTCATTTATTATTAATAAGGCCTCCAATAGAGTAATATCACATTGAATCGGTCATTTCTCAACGCTGACAAACAGATCTCGTAAATGGAGCAAAATCGAAATTGTAGCAGATTTTGACCGAAATCTGAAAATTTGATAAGGCTATAGCCATATGTTTTGGTCAATTTCATCCAAATCGTGGATATTTTCAATCGTTACCAAAAATGTGTCTATTTCTTTAACATACATTCTAAATGAATGATAGACCCTTCCTAAGCCCGAAATCGTCCTTCTTTAACAGAAACATTATTTATAATATCATTTTTGTTTTAAATCTCTCCAGAAATAAGGTACAGTAAAATGTAGTTGACAGAAAAAAAGTCATTTCTCGAGATTCCAGCATAAAATGAAGCAAGTCATGACTATCCATAAATTATAACATCGTGGCTCCTATGTTATATTTTTCGAATGTACACTCTTCATATTTTTCATGAATGAAAACAGTCATTGGCCTCTCCCTTCCTTGTAGCAATCGTTCTGTGTAACAAACAAAGATCCGTAGTCTCATTGGTTAGCACACTATGAACCCGAAACGTCAATGTTTTAATATTAATATTATTGAAGTATACCTGTTTGATATGAAGGGCTATACCAAGCAGAAAAGTGAAAAAAAGACGAACAAAATGATCACTTGTTCTTTTACATGTTGCTAAGTTCATGATGTCGAGGAATTTCAAGGTGAATCAGACTTATGGATACGTATGACATTTAAAAGCTTTTAATGACGTCATTTATTATTAATAAAGCCTCCAATACTGTAATATCACATTGAATCGGTCATTTCTCAACGCTGACACAAAGATCTCGGAAACAGAGCAAAATCGAAAATGTAGCAGATTTTGGCCAAAATATGAAAATTTGATAAGGCTATAGCCATACGTTTTCGTCAATTTCAGCCAAATCGTCGATATTTTCAATCGTTATAACAAATGTTTCTATTTCTTGATTATACATTCGAAATCAATGAAAGACCCTTCCTTAGCCTGAAATCATCCTTCTTGTAACAGAAACATCATTTATAATATCATATTTTTTATAAATTTCCCCAGAAATGAAGTACAATAAAAGGTATTTGACAGAAAAAATAGTAATTTCTCAAGATTCCAGGATAAAATGAAGCAGTTATAAATATTCATGAAATTATAACATTGTGGTTCTTATGTTATATTTGTCGAATGTACACTCTTTATTTTTTTCATGAATGAAAACCGTCATTGGTCTCTCCCTTCCTTGTAGTAATCGTTCTGTGTAACAAACAAATATCCGTAGTCTCATTGGTTAACACACTATGAACCAAAAATTTCAATGTTTTAATATTAATATTATTAAAGTAAACCTGTTTAGTGTGAAGGACTATACCAAGCAGAACAGTTAACAAAACAAACAAAATGATCACTTGTTCTTCTAGATGTTGCTAAGATGATGATGTCGAGTAATTTCAAGGTGAATCCGACTTATGGATACGTATGACATTTAAAAGCTTTTAATGACGTCATTTATTATGAATAAAGCCTCCAATACAGTAATATCACATTGAATCGGTCATTTCTCAACGCTGACAAAAAGACCTCGAAAACAGAGCAAAATCGAAGTTGTAGCAAATTTTGGTCAAAATGTGAAAATTTGATAAGGCTATAGACTTACGTTTTGGTCAATTTCAGCCAAATCGTCGATATTTTCAATCGTTACTAAAAATGTTTCTATTCCTTCAATTTATATTCTAAATGAATGAAAGACCCTTCCTAAGCCCGAAATCGTCCTTCTTTAACTGAAACATTATTTATAATTTCATTTTTTGAAAATCTCTCCAGAAATAAAGTACTTCATAAAGTAGTTGACAAAAACCAAAAATGTCATTTCTCACGATTCCAGGATAAAACGAAGCAGCATGAATATTCATCAAATTATAACATTGTGGTTCTTATGTTATATTGTTTAAATTTACCCTTTTCATTTTTGTTTTATAAACGAAAACAATCATTGGCATCTTCCTTGCTTCCAGTAGTAGGTGGAACAAACAAACATCCGTTGTCTCAATGGTAAACACAACATCAAAGGTAGAGGTCCATGTTTTCATTTTAATATGCTAAAAAAATATCTGTTTAATATGAAGCCCTTTCTAGGAAATGCAGTTAAAAACGAAACTGAATGATCACTTTTGCTCCTAGATGTTGCTAAGTTAATGATATCAAGTAATTTCAAGGTGAATCCGAGTTATGGATGAGAATGACATTTAAAAGCCCTTAATGACGTCATTTATTATTAATAAAGCCACCAATGCAGTGATATCACATTGAATCGGTCATTTCTCCACACTGACAGAAAAATCTCGAAAATAGAGCAAAATAGACAATGTAGCAGATTTTGGCCAAAATATTCAAATTTGATAAGGCTATAGCCTTACGTTTTGGTCAATTTTAGGCCAAATCGTCGATATTTTTAATCGTTAACACGAATGTGTCTATTTCTTAAATATACATTCTAAATCAATAAAGAACCCTTCCTAAGCCCGAAATCGTCCTTCGTTTAACAGAAACAATATTTGTAATCTCATATTTATTTTAATCTCTCTAGAAATAATGTACTATAAAACGTAGTTGACAAAAACCAAAAATTTCATTTCTCACGATTCCAGGATAAAATATGTATGTTCTATTTGTCAAATTTACGCTTTTCATTTCTTTTTTATAAACGAAAACAATCTTTGGTCTCTTCCTTGCTTGTAGTAATAAGTGGAACAAGCAAACATCTGTAGACTCAATGGTAAACACAACATCAAACAAAAAGGTCCAGGGTTTCATTTTAATATTATTAAAATAAACCTGTTTAATATGAAACTTTATCTAGGAAGAACAGTTCAAAACCCAACAAAATAATCTTTTTTTCTTCTAGATGTTACTAAGTTCATGTTATCTAGTAATTTCAAGGTTAATCCGACTTATGGATACGTATGACATTTAAAAGCTATTAATGACGTCATTTATTATTAATAAAGCCTCCAATACAGTAATATCACATTGAATAAGTCATTTCTCAACGCTGGCAAAAAGACCTCGAAAATAGAGGAAAATCGAAATTGTAGCAGATTTTGTCCAAAATATTAAAATTTGATAAAGCTATGGCCTTACGTTTTCATCAATTTCAGCCAAATCGTCGATATTTTCAATCGTTCCATGTTTTCATTTCAATATTATTAAATGATACCTGTTTATTATGAAACTTTATCTAGGAAGAATAGTTAAAAACCGAAACAAAATGATCTCTTTTTCTCCTAGATGTTGCTAAGTTAATGATATCAAGTAATTTCAAGGTGAATCCGACTTATAGATGAGAATGACATTTGAGAACTATTAATGACGTCATTTATTATTAATAAAGCCACCAATGCAGTGATATTACATTGAATCGGTCATTTCTCCACGCTGACAGAAAAATCTCGAAAATAGAGCAAAATCGAAAATATAGCGAATTTTGGCCAAAACATGAAAATTTGATAAGGCTATAGCCTTACGTTTTGGTCTATTTTTGGCCAAATCGTCGATATTTTTAATCGTTAACACCAATGTGTCTATTTCTAAAATATACATTCTCAATCAATAGAGGACCCTTTCTAAGCCCGAAATCGTCGTTCTTTTAACAGAAACAATATTTGTAATCTCATATTTATTTTAATCTCTCCAGAAATAAAGTACTTCATAAAGTAGTTGACAAAAACCAAAAATGTCATTTCTCACGATTCCAGGACAAAATGAAGCAGCATCAATATAAATCAAATGATAACGTTCTGGTTCTTATGTTCTGTTTGTAAAATTTACGCTTTTCATTTCTTTTTTATAGACGAAAACAATCATTGGCCTCTTCCTTGCTTGTAGTAATAAGTGGAACAAACAAACATCTGTAGACTCAATGGTAAACACACCATCAAACAAAAAGTTCCATCTGATTATATTAATATTATTAAAATATACGTGTTTAGTATGAAGCCCCCTTCTACGCAGAACAGTTCAAAACCCAACAAAATGATCTTTTTTTCTTCTAGATGTTACTAAGTTCATGTTATCTAGTAATTTCAAGGTGAATTCGACTTATGGATACGTATGATATTTGAAAGCTATTAATGACGTCTTTTATTATTATAAACGCTCCAGTACAGTAACATCACATTGAATCGGTCATTTCTCAACGCTGAAAGAAAGATCTCAAAAATAGAGCAACATCGGAAATGTAGCAGATTTTGGCAAACAATGAAATTTGATAAGGCTATATAGACTAACGTTTTGGTCAATGTCAGCCAAGTGGTCGATATTTTCAATCGTTAACACGAATGTGTCTATTTCTCCAATAAACATTCTAAATCAAATGAAAGACCCTTGGTAAGCCCCAAATCATCGTTCTTTTAACAGAAACATTATTTTTAACCTTTTTTTTTAAATCTCTCCAGAAATAAGGTACAGTAAAATGTAGTTGACAGAAAAAAAGTCATTCCTCAAGATTCCAGGATAAAATGAAGCTGTCATGAATATTCATTAAATTATAACATTGTGATTCTAACGTTATGTTTGTCAAATTTACACTCTTTCTTTTTTTAACAAATGAAAATAATCATTGGCCTCTCCCTTCCTTGTAGCAATCGTTCGATGGAACAAACAAACATCCGTAATCTCTTTGGTTAACACACTATGAACCAAAAACGTCAATCTTTTAATATTTATATTATTAAGGTATACCTGTTTAGTGTGAAGGACTATACCAATAAGAACAGTTAAATGACAAACAATATGATCACTTGTTCTTCTAGATGTTACTAAGTTCATGATGTCAAGTAATTTCAAGGTGAATCCTACTTATGTATACGTATGACATTTAAAAGATATTAATGACGTCATTTATTATTAATAAAGCCTCCAATGCAGTAATATCATATTGAATCGGTCATTTCTCAACGCTGACAAAAAGACCTCGAAAATAGAGGAAAATCGAAATTGTAGCAGATTTTGGTCAAAATATGAAAATTTGATAAGGCTATAGCCTTACGTTTTGGTGAATTTCAGCCAAATCGTCGATATTTTCAATCGTTACCAAAAATGTGTCTTTTTCTTAAATATACATTCTAAATGAATGAAAGAACCTTCCTTAGCCCAAAATCGTTCTTCTCTTAACAGAAACATTATTTATAATCTCCTTTTTGTTTTTGGAAAATATCTCCAGAACTAAGGTACAGTAAAATGTAGTTGACAGAAAAAAAGTCATTTCTCAAGATTCCAGGATAAAATGAAGCAGTCATGAATATTTATTAAATTATAATATCGTGGTTCCAATGTTATATTTTTCAAATTTAGACTCTTTATTTTTTTTTCATGAATGAAAACAGTCATTGGCCTCTCCCTTCCTTGTAGCAATCGTTCTGTGTAACAAACAAAGATCAGTAGTCTCATTGGTTAGCACACTATGAACCAAAAACGTCAATGTTTTAATATTAATATTATTAAATTATACCTGTTTAGAGTGAAGGACTATAAAAAGCAGAACGGTTAAAAAACAAACAAAATGATCACTTGTTCTTCTAGATGTGGCGAAGTTCATGATGTCGAGTAATTTCAAGGTGAATCCGACTTATGGATACGTATGACATTTAAAAGCTATTAATGACTTCATTTATTATTGATAGAGCCTCCAGTACAGTAATATCACATTGAATCGGTCATTTCTGAACGCTGACAAAAAGACCTCGAAAATAGAGCAAAATCGAAATTCTAGCAGATTTTGGCCAAAATATTAAAATTTGCTGAGGCTATAGCCTTATGTTTTGGTCAATTTTTGGCCAAATCGTCGATATTTTTAATCGTTAACAAGAATGTGTCTATTTCTTAAATATACATTCTAAATCAACAAAGGACCCTTCCTAAGCCCGAAATCGTCGTTCTTTTAACAGAAACAATATTTATAATCTGATATTTTTTATGCCTCTAGAAATAAAGTACTATAAAACGTAGTTGACAAAATCCAAAAATGGCATTTCTCACGATTCCAGGATAAAATGAAGCAGCATGAATATTCATCAAATTATAACGTTCTGGTTCTTATGTTCTGTTTGTCAAATTTACGCTTTTCACTTTTTTTTTATAAACGAAAACAATCATTGGCTTCTTCCTTGCTTGTAGTAATAAGTGGAACAAGCAAACATCTGTAGACTCAATGGTAAACACACCATCAAACAAAAAGGTCCAGGGTTTCATTTTAATATTGTTAAAATAAACCTGTTTAATATGAAACTTTATCTAGGAAGAACAGTTAAAAACCGAAACAAAATGATCTCTTTTTCTCCTAGATGTTGCTAAGTTAATGATATCAAGTAATTTCAAGGTGAATCCGACTTACAGATGAGAATGACATTTGAGAACTATTAATGACGTCATTTATTATTAACAAAGCCTCCAATGCAGTGATATTACATTGAATCGGTCATTTCTCCACGCTGACAGAAAAATCTCGAAAATAGAGCAAAATCGAAAATATAGCGAATTTTGGCCAAAATATTCAAATTTGATAAGGCTATATAACCTTACGTTTTGGTCAATTTTAGGCCAAATCGTCGATATTTTTAATCGTTAACACCAATGTGTCTATTTCTAAAATACACATTCTCAATCAATAAAGGACCCTTTCTAAGCCCGAAATCGTCGTTCTTTTAACAGAAACAATATTTGTAATCTCATATTTATTTTAATCTCTCCAGAAATAAAGTACTTCATAAAGTAGTTCACAAAAACCAAAAATGTCATTTCTCACGATTCCAGGATAAAATGAAGCAGCATCAATATAAATCAAATGATAACGTTCTGGTTCTTATGTTCTGTTTGTAAAATTTACGCTTTTCATTTCTTTTTTATAGACGAAAACAATCATTGGCCTCTTCCTTGCTTGTAGTAATAAGTGGAACAAACAAACATCTGTAGACTCAATGGTAAACACACCATCAAACAAAAAGTTCCATCTGATTATATTAATATTATTAAAATATACGTGTTTAGTATGAAGCCCCCTTCTACGCAGAACAGTTCAAAACCCAACAAAATGATCTTTTTTTCTTTTAGATGTTACTAAGTTCATGTTATCTAGTAATTTCAAGGTGAATCCGACTTATGGATACGTATGATATTTGAAAGCTATTAATGACGTCTTTTATTATTATAAACGCTCCAGTACAGTAACATCACATTGAATCGGTCATCTCTCAACGCTGAAAGGAAGATCTCAAAAATAGAGCAACATCGGAAATGTAGCAGATTTTGGCAAATAATGAAAATTTGATAAGGCTATATAGACTTACGTTTTGGTCAATGTCAGCCAAGTGGTCGATATTTTCAATCGTTAACACGAATGTATCTATTTCTACAATAAACATTCTAAATCAAATGAAAGACCCTTGGTAAGCCCCAAATCATCGTTCTTTTAACAGAAACATTATTTTTAATCTTTTTTTTTTAAATCTCTCCAGAAATAAGGTACAGTAAAATGTAGTTGACAGAAAAAAAGTCATTCCTCAAGATTCCAGGATAAAATGAAGCTGTCATGAATATTCATTAAATTATAACATTGTGATTCTAACTTTATATTTGTCAAATTTACACTCTTTATTTTTTTCCCATGAAAGAAAACAATCATTGGCCTCTCCCTTTCTTGTAGCAATCGTTCTGTAAAACAAACAAACATCGTTAGTCTCATTGGTTAACACACTATGAACCAAAAACGTCAATGTTTTAATATTAATATTAATAAAGTATACCAGTATAGTGTGATTTACTATACAAAGCAGAACAGTTAAAAAACAAACAAAATGATGACTGGCTCTTCTAGATGTTCCTAAGATGATGATGTCGAGTAATTTCAAGGTGAATCCGACTTATGGATACGTATGACATTTAAAAGCTATTAATGACGTCATTTATTATTAATAAAGCCTCCAGTACAGTAATATCACATAGAAGCGGTCATTTCTCAACGCTGACAAAAAGTCCTCGAAAATAGAGCAAAATCGAAATTCTAGCAGATTTTGGCCAAAACATGAAAATTTGATCAGGCTATAGATTTACGTTTTGGTTAATTTCAGCCAAATCGTCGATATTTTCAATGGTTACCAAAAATGTGTCTATTTCTTTAATATACATTCTAAATGAATGAAAGACCCTTCTCAAGCCCAAAGTGGTCCTTCTTTTAACAGAAACATTATTTATAATATCATTTTTGTTGTAAATCTCTGCAGAAATAAGGTACAGTCAAATGTAGTTGACAGAAAAAAAAAAGTCATTTCTAAAGATTCCATGATAAAATGAAGCAGTCATGAATATTCATTAAATTATAACATTGTGGTTCTTACGTTAAATTTGTCAGATTTTCCCATTTTCCTTTTTTATTCATAAATCAAAACAATCATTGGCCGATCACTTCCTTGTAGCAATCGTTCTGTGGAGCAAACAAACATCCGTAGTATCATTAGTTAACACACTATGAACCAAAAACGACAATGTTTTAGTATTAATATTATTTAAGTATACCTGTTTAGTGTGAAGGACTATAACACGAAGAACAGTTAAAAAACAAACAAAATGATCACTTGTTCTTCTAGATGTTGCTAAGTTCATGATGTCGAGTAATTTCAAGGTGAATCCGACTTATGCATACGTATAACATTTAAAAGCTATTAATGACGTCATTTATTATTAATAAAGCCTCCAATACAGTATTATCACGTTGAATGGGTCATTTCTCAACCCTGACTAAAAGACCTCGAAAATGGAGCAAAATCGAAATTGTAGTAGATTTTGGCCGAAATATGGAAATTTGATAAGGCAATAGCCTTACATTTGGTGAAATTCAGGCAAATCGTCGATATTTTCAATTGTTACCAAAAATGTGTTTATTTCTTTAATATACATTCTAAATGAATGAAAGACCCTTCGTAAGCATGAAATCAACCTTCCTTTAACTGAAACAATATTTATAATCTCATTTTTTTTTAAAATCTCTCAAGAAATAAGGTACAGTAAAATGTAGTTGACGGAAAAAAGTCATTTCTTCAGATTTAAGGATAAAATGAAGTAGTTATGAATATTCAATAGATTAAAACATTGTGGTTCGTATGTTGTATTTGTCAAATTTACACTCTTTACTATTTTTTTTTAGTAAATGAAAACAATCATTTTCCTCTCACTTCCTTGTAGCAATCGTTCTGTGGAACAAAGGAACATCCATAGTCTCACTGGTTAACACACTATGAACCAAAAACGTCAATCTTTTAATATTAATATTTTTAAAGTATACCTGTTTAGTGTGAAGGACTATACCAAGCAGAAGAGTTAAAAAACAAACAAAATGATCACTTGTTCTTCAAGATGTTCCTTAAGATGATGATGTCGAGTAATTTCAAGGTGAATCCGACTTATGGATACGTATGACATTTAAAAGCTATTAATGACGTCATTTATTATTAATAAAGTCTCCAATACAGTAATATCACGTTGAATCGAAAATTTCTCAACGCTCACAAAAAGACCGCAAAAATAGAGGAAAATCGAAATTGTAGCAGATTTTGGTCAAAATATGAAAACTTGATCAGGCTATAGCCTTACGTTTTGGTGAATTTCAGCCAAATCGTCGATATTTTCAATCGTTACCAAAAATGTCTCTATTTCTTTAATATTCATTCTAAATGAATGAAATACCGTTCCTAGGCTCGAAATCGTCCTTCTTTTAACAGAAACATTATTTATAATTCCTTTTTTTTAAATCTCTCCAGAAATAAGGTACAGTAAAATGTAGTTGACAGAAAAAAAGTCATTTCCCAAGATTCCAGGATAAAATGAAGCAGTCATGAATATTCGTTAAAATATAGCATTTTGGTTCTTATGTTATGTTTGTCAAATTTACACTATTTATTTTTTGTCATGAATGAAAACAATCATTGGCCTCTCCTATTGTTGTAGTAATCGTTCTGTGTAACAAACAAACATCCGTAGTCTCATTGGTGAACACACTATGAACCAAAAACGTCAATCTTTTAATATTAATATTATTAAGGTATGCCTGTTTAGTGTGGAGGACTAATCAAACAAGAACAGTTAAATGACAAACAATATGATCACTTGTTCTTCTAGATGTTGCTAAGGTGATGATGTCAAGTAATTTCAAGGTGAATCCGACTTATGGATACGTATGACATTTAAAAGTTATTAATGACGTAATTTATTATTAATTAAGCCTCCAATACAGTAATATCACATTGAATAGGTCATTTCTCAACGCTGGCAAAAAGACCTCGAAAGTAGAGGAAAATCGATATTCTAGTAGATTTTGGCCAAAAGATGAAAATTTGATAAGGCTATAGACTTACGTTTTGGTCAATTTCAGCCAAATCGTCGATATTTTCAGTCGTTACCAAAAATGTTTCTTTTTCCTAAATATACATTCTAAATGAATGAAACCCCCTTTCTAAGCATGAAATCGTCCTTCTTTTCACAGAAACATTCTTTATAATCTCTTTTTTTTTTTGAAAATCTCTCTAGACATAAGGTACAGTAAAATGTAGTTGACAGAAAAAAAAGTCATTTCTCAAGATTCCATGATAAAATGAAGCAGTCATGAATATTCATTAAATTATAACATGACATTTGCTATGTTATATTTTTCAAATTTACACTCTTTTTTTTATAAATGAAAACATTCATTGGCCTCTCCTTGCCTTGTAGCAATCGTTCTGTGGAACAAACAAACATCCGTAGTCTCACTGGTTAACACACTATGAACCAAAAACGTCAATCTTTTAATATTTATATTATTAAGGTATACCTGTTTAGTGTGGAGGACTAAACCAACAAGGACAGTTAAATGACAAACAATATGATCACTTGTTCTTCTAGATGTTACTAAGTTCATGATGTGGAGTAATTTCAAGGTGAATCCGACTTATGGATACGTATGACATTTCAAAGTTATTAATGAGGTCATTTATTATTAATAAAGTTTCCAATACAGTAATATCACATTGAATCGGTCATTTCTCAACGCTGACAAAAAGACCTCGAAAATAGAGCAAAATCGAAATTGTAGCAGATTTTGGACAAAATATGAAAATTGATCAGGCTGTAGCCTTACGTTTTGGTCAATATCAGCCAAATCGTCGATATTTTCAATCGTTACCAAAAATGGGTCTATTTCTTTAATATACATTCTAAGCCCGAAATCGTCCTTCTTTTCACAGAAACATTATTTATAATTTCATTTTGTTTTAAAATCTCTCAGAAATAAGGTACAGTAAAATGTAGCTGACAGATAAAAAAAGTCATTTTTAAAAATTCCAAGATAAAATGAAGCAGTCATGAATATTCATTAAATTATAACGTTGTGGTTCTTATGTTATGTTTGTCAAATTTACACTCTTTATTTTTTATTCATTAATGAAAACAATCATTTTCCTCTCCCTTCGTTGTAGTAATCGTTCTGTGGAACAAACAAACATTCGTAGTCTCATTGGATAACATACTATGAACCAAAAACGTCAATCTTTTAATATTAATATTATTAAATTATACCTGTTTAGTGTTAAGGACTATACCAAGCAGAACACTGACAATAATGAACAAAATGATCACTTGTTCTTCTAGATGTTGCTAAGTTCATGATGTCGAGTAATTTCAAGGTGAATCCGACTTATGAATGCGTATGACATTTAAAAGTTATTAATGACATCATTTATTATCAATAAAAACCCCAATACAGTAATATCACATTGAATCGGTCATTTCTGAACGCTGACAAAAAGATCTCGAAAATAGGGCAAAATCGAAATTGTAGCAGATTTTGACCAAAGTATGAAAATTTGATAAGGCTATAGCCTTACGTTTTGGTCAATTTCAGCCAAATCGTAGATATTTTTAATCGTGACCAAAAATGTATCTTGTTACGGGATAAGAAGGGAAAGAACTCAGATCCCGACAAAGAGGTTTTGAGGTTGTCAGTTCAAGACAAAAGAGAAGAAGAGAAAACAGAAATAATATCAATATTATTATATATTGATTCTAAATCTAACTCTACCTTCAAGGATATGTATAAAAATGAATACACAATTATGATACAAATGATAACAATATAAAACGATCTTAACCCGCCAGATAAAATATGAAATTAAACTTATCTCATAACTGGACGGCCGAAGACGTTGATGCTTCCGTGATGACGTCACTTCTCAAATCAGCGCGGCGCGGAAGATGAACGAGAACTTCAATAGCCGGTTCGCGATAAGAGTTAATAAAGAGGAGCGTCAGCCACAGATAATAGAATAAACAAGATGTCCAAAGTATGAAACGATCCTGAGTAGGAATGGGACATCGGGGAACTGCCAGTTACAAACAGCAGGTGAACACCAGTTAAAGGACGGTGTAAAACGGTCGGCACCCAGTCTTCACGGGAACAATATCACTGCAAAACGGGTCCTAGAACCGATGACATTAAGAATCCATCAATAATGAAAGTGGAGTTGAGACACTGTAATGTGTAGTAGAATAACACCCGAAATAAGGTAAAAGAAATCCACAAGTAAAGAACGTGGGTTTCGTGAATAAAACCTACCGTATTGAAATAACGAGGATATGAATGAAGGTAACGAGAACTGTGAGAGAGCAAAAGAGTGAGAGGCGAAACTCTGCTCACAAACCAACAAAACTTCCGTGGTGTAACGTGTCGTAAGAACCTCTGATCATCGATGAGCTGTCTCGAAGTTGGTAAGACTTCCGCGGAGATCGATCACGTGTGTCTTAATCTTGTGCGCATGGGCACGTAAACATATAAACAATCATACATTGAATAATCATGGTAGGTATACGCAATAGGACAAGCATACGTAATATGACTCATAAGGTAAACCCATGACAGTCTACTTCCTAAATATACATTCTAAGTGAATGAAAGACCCTTCCTAAGCCCGAAATCGTCCTTCTTTTAACAGAAACATTATTTATAATCTCATTTGCTTTTTAAATCTTTCCAAAAATAAGGTACAGTAATAGGTAGTTGACAGAAACAAAAGTCATTTCTCAAGATTCCAGGACAAAATAAAACAGTAATGAATATTCATTAAATTATAACATTGTGGCTCTCATGTTATATTTGTCAAATTAACACTCTTTCTTTTTTTAATAGATGAAAACAATCATTGGCCTCTCCCTTCCTTGTAGTAATCTTCCTGTGGAACGAACAAATATCCATAGTCTCATTGGTTAACACACTATGGACCAAAAATGTCAATGTTTTAATATTAATATTATTAAAGTATACCTGTTTAATATGAAGGGCTATACCAAGCAGAAAAGTGGAAAAAACAAACAAAACAAAATGATCACTTGCTCTTCTAGATGTTGCTAAGTTCATGATGTCGAGGAATTTCAAGGTGAATCCGACTTATGCATACGTATGACATTTAAAAGCTATTAATGACGTCATTTATTATTAATAAAGCCACCAATGCAGTGATATCACATTGAATCGGTCATTTCTCAACGCTGACAGAAAGATCTCGGAAACAGAGCAAAATCGAAAATGTAGCAGATTTTGGCCAAAATATGAAAATTTGATAAGGCTATAGCCTTACGTTTTGGTCAATTTCAGCCAAATCGTCGATATTTTCAATCGTTATAACGAATGTTTCTATTTCTTGATTATACATTCGAAATCAATGAAAGACCCTTCCTTAGCCTGAAATCATCCTTCTTTTAACAGAAACATCATTTATAATATCATATTTTTATAAATTTCCCCAGAAATGAAGTACAATAAAAGGTATTTGACAGAAAAAATAGTCATTTCTCAAGATTCCAGGATAAAATGAAGCAGTTATAAATATTCATTAAATTATAACATTGTGGTTCTTATGTTATATTTGTCAAATTTACACTCTTTATTTTTTTTCATGAATAAAAACCGTCATTGTTCTCTCCCTTCCTTGTAGTAATCGTTCTGTGTAACAAACAAATATCCGTAGTCTCATTGGTTAACACACTATGAACCAAAAATTTCAATGTTTTAATATTAATATTATTAAAGTATACCTGTTTAGTGTGAAGGACTATACCAAGCAGAACAGTTAACAAAACAAACAAAATGATCACTTGTTCTTCTAGATGTTGCTAAGTTTATGATGTCGAGTAATTTCAAGGTGAATCCGACTTATGGATACGTATGACATTTAAAAGCTTTTAATGACGTCATTTTTATTAATAGAGTCTCCAATACAGTAATATCACATTGAATCGATCACTTCCCAACGCTGACAAAAAGATCTCAAAAATAGAGCAAAATCGAAAATATAGCGGATTTTGGCCAAAATATTCAAATTTGATAAGGCTGTAGACTTACCTTTTGGCCAATGGCAGCCAAATCGTCGATATTTTCAGTCGTTAACACAAATGTGTCTATTTCTCCAATAAACATTCTAAATCAAATGAAAGACCCTTCCTAAGCCCGAAATCGTCCTTCTTTTAACAGAAACAATATTTGTCATCTTATATGTTCTTAATCTCTCTAGAAATAAAGTACTTCATAAAGTAGTTGACAAAAACCAAAAATGTCATTTCTCACGATTCCAGGATAAAATGAAGCAGCATGAATATTCATCAAATTATAACATTGTGGTTCTTATGTTATATTGTTTAAATTTACCCTCTTCATTTTTTTTTTTATAAACGAAAACAATCATTGGCATCTTCCTTGCTTCCAGTAACAGGTGGAACAAACAAACATCCGTTGTCTCAGTGGTAAACACAACATCAAAGGGAAAGGTCCATGTTTTCATTTTAATATAATTCTAAAAATATGCTTGTTTAATATGAAGCCCTTTCTAGGAAATACAGTTAAAAACCCAAACAAAATGATCACTTTTTCTCCTAGTTGTTGCTAAGTTAATGATATTAAGTAATTTCAAGGTGAATCCGACTAATGGATGAGAATGACATTTAAAAGCTATTAATGACGTCATTTATTATTAATAAAGCCACCAATGCAGTGATATCACATTGAATCGGTCATTTCTCAACGCTGACAGAAAGATCTCGAAAATAGAGCAAAATAGAAAATGTAGCAGATTTTGGCCAAAATATGAAAATTTGATGAGGCTATAGCCTTACGTTTTGGTCAATTTTAGGCCAAATCGTCGATATTTTCAATCGTTAACACGAATGTGTCTATTTCTTAAATATAAATTCGAAATCAATAAAGGACCTTCATGAGCCCGAAATCGTCGTTCTTTTAACAGAAACAATATTTGTAATCTCATATTTATTTTAATCTCTCTAGAAATAATGTACTATAAAACGTAGTTGACAAAAACCAAAAATTTCATTTCTCACGATTCTAGGATAAAATATATATGTTATATTTGTCAAATTTACGCTTTTCATTTTTTTTTTTTTGTAAACGAAAACAATCATTGGCCTATTCGTTGCTTGTAGTAATAAGTGGAACAAGCAAACATCCGTAGACTCAATCGTAAACACACCATCAAACAAAAAGGTCCAGGGTTTCATTTTAATATTATTAAAATAAACCTGTTTATTATGAAACTTTATCTAGGAAGAATAGTTAAAAACCGAAACAAAATGATCTCTTTTTCTCCTAGATGTTGCTAAGTTAATGATATCAAGTAATTTCAAGGTGAATCCGACTAATAGATGAGAATGACATTTGAGAACTATTAATGACGTCATTTATTATTAATAAAGCCACCAATGCAGTGATATTACATTGAATCGGTCATTTCTCCACGCTGACAGAAAAATCTCGAAAATAGAGCAAAAAGGGAAATATAGCGGAATTTGGCCAAAATATTCAAATTTGATATGACTATAATCTTACGTTTTGGTCAATTTTAGGCCAAATCGTCGATATTTTTAAATGTTAACATGAATGTGTCTATTTCTAAAATATACATTCTAAATCAATAAAGGACCCTTCCTAAGCCCGAAATAAGTGGAACAAACAAACATCCGTAGACTCAATGGTAAACACATCATCAAACAAAAAGTTCCATCTGATTATATTAATATTATTAAAAATGTACGGGTTTAGTATGCAGTCCCCTTCTACGCAGAACAGTTCAAAACCCAACAAAATGATCTTTTTTTCTTCTAGATGTTACTAAGTTCATGTTATCTAGTAATTTCAAGGTGAGTCCGACTTATGGATACGTATGATATTTGAAAGCTATTAATGACGTCTTTTATTATTATAAACGCTCCAGTACAGTAACATCACATTGAATCGGTCATTTCTCAACGCTGAAAGAAAGATCTCAAAAATAGAGCAACATCGGAAATGTAGCAGATTTTGGCAAACAATGAAAATTTGATAAGGCTATATTGGTCAATGTCAGCCAAGTAGTCGATATTTTCAATCGTTAACACGAATGTGTCTATTTCTCCAATAAACATTCTAAACCAAATGAAAGACCCTTCCTTAGCCCCAAATCATCCTTCTTTTAACAGAAACATTATTTTTAATCCTTTTTTTTTTAAATCTCTCCAGAAATAAGGTACAGTAAAATGTAGTTGACAGAAAAAAAAGTCATTCCTCAAGATTCCAGGATAAAATGAAGCTGTCATGAATATTCATTAAATTATAACATTGTGATTCTAACGTTATATTTGTCAAATTTACACTCTTTCTTTTTTTAACAAATGAAAATAATCATTGGCCTCTCCCTTCCTTGTAGCAATCGTTCGATGGAACAAACAAACATCCGTAGTCTCATTGGTTAACACACAATGAACCAAAAACGTCAATCTTTTAATATTTATATTATTAAGGTATACCTGTTTAGTGTGAAGGACTATACCAATAAGAACAGTTAAATGACAAACAATATGATCACTTGTTCTTCTAGATGTTACTAAGTTCATGATGTCAAGTAATTTCAAGGTGAATCCTACTTATGTATACGTATGACATTTAAAAGATATTAATGACGTCATTTATTATTAATAAAGCCTCCAATGCAGTAATATCATATTGAATCGGTCATTTCTGAACGCTGACAAAAAGACCTCGAAAATATAGGAAAATCGAAATTGTAGCAGATTTTGGTCAAAATATGAAAATTTGATCAGGCTACAGCTTTACGTTTTGGTCAATTTCAGCCAAATATTTTCAATCGTTTCCAAAAATGTGTCTATTTCTTTAATATACATTGTAAATGAATGAGAAACCCTCCGTAAGCCCGAAATCTTCCTTCTTTTAACAGAAACATTATTTATAATTTCATTTTTTTTAATCTCTCCAGAAATACGGTACAGTAAAATGTAGTTGACAGAAAAAAAAAAGTCATTTGCCAAGATTCCATGATAAAATGAAACAGTTATTAATAATCATTAAATTATAACATTTTTGTTCTGATGTTATATTTTTCAAATTTACACTCTTTATTTTTTTTTCATAAATGAAAACAATCATTGGCCTCTCCCGTCCTTGTGGCAATCGTTCTGTGAAACAAACAAACATTCGTAGTCTCATTGGCTAACACACTATGAACCAAAAACGTCAATGTTTTAATATTAATATTATTAAAGTATACCTGTTTAGTGTGAATGACTATACCAAGGAGAACAGTTAAATGACAAACAATATGATCACTTGTTCTTCTAGATGTTACTAAGTTAATGGTGTCGAGTAATTTCAAGGTGAATTCGACTTATGGATACGTATGACATTTAAAAGTTATTAATGAGGTCTTTTATTATTAATAAAACCTCCAATACAGTTATATCACGTTGAATCGGTAGTTTCTCAACCCTGACAAAAAGACCTCGAAAATAGAGCAAAATCGAAATTGTACCAGATTGTAATCAAAATATGAAAATTTGATAAGTCTATAGCCTTACGTTTTGGTCAATTTCAGCCAAATCGTCGATATTTTCAATCGTTACCAAAAATGTGTCTTTTTCCTAAATGAGTTTGAGTTTATTCATTCACGCATGTATATATACACAAATGATTTAATTATATATTTTACTTGTTTCGTAATTATTAAGTACTATATACACATACATGAAAGGGACGTCATAAGCTAGGAGAGAGCTTGAGGTGTCGTCCAACAGAAAATAAACAAAGTTATACTAATTGGGAATGAAGATCAGGTGACTTAAGAACAACAAAACTATACAATAGTTATTTACAACAAAAATTGTAAATGAAATAAATAAATAAGAATAAGAAAAGAACCTTAGGAGTCGGAAGAAAAAAAAGGGGAGGGGGTGGATGTAGGAAAAACAAAGGGAAAAGGGATGAAGAACTTGTAATAAATCAGTATTGCATAGTATATTTATCCAAGATAAGACTCTTAATTTGTCTCTTATAGCTATTTTTTGTAAGGCACATTCGAATATCCATAGGTAAAGAATTCCAAAGGTCGGGGCCAGTGTGTCTAATAGATCGATGGGCGAGAGCTGTTTTGGGGTTTTCTAGATGAACATTTAAAGAAATTCGGGTTGGATAATTGTGGATAGCAGAGTTGATGCGAAACATGTGTAACAGGTTGGCGGGCCGTTCTTGAGTATGGAATCTGTACATGAAAAGAGCAATTTGGAGGTAATGAATATCATGTATAGTAAGTGTGCGTAGCTCATAAAATAATGGATTCGAATGTGTCCGATAATCTGAGTTCGTACAAATCCGGACAGCTTTTTTTCTGGAGAAGAAGCAAGGAGTTAATTTTAGATTTTTGACAAGCCCAAACAATATTACAGTACAAAATGAAGGGTAGCATAATCGAACTATAAACAGTAATCAAAGTTCGTCGAGGAATATAAGAACTTACTTTATGCAATGCACCAACTCCACGTGATACAGACGTAATAACGTTAGCTATATGAGAATTCCAGTTCAATTCCTCATCGACAGTAATACCTAGGAATTTAGTACCTACTTTTTGATCAATTTTCATATTGTCAATAAAAATATTAAAGGAAGAGTTAGTGTTAATTGACCTTTGATTCTTGAAGAGCATAAAGTTCGTTTTATTTACATTTAATGATAACCTGTTACTTCTGAACAATGTGGAGACCTTGGGTAGCTCCGTATTCATAGTTTCAATAAGATGCTCAAACTTATGGTGAGATAAAAATACATTCGTATCGTCAGCAAATAAGATGAAATGAAGTAATGAAGATGAGTTACAAATATCATTGATATATATGAGAAATAACAAGGGTAAAAGGATAGAACCTTGGGGGACACCACATCTGATCAAATATACATTCTAAATGAATGGAGGCCCCTTCCTCAGCCCGAAATCGTCCTTCTCTTAACAGAAACATTATTTATAATCTCCTTTTTGAAAATCTCTCCAGAATTAAGGTACAGTAAAATGTAGTTGCCAAAAAAAAAGTCATTTCTCAAGATTCCAGGATAAAATGAAGCAGTCATGAATATTCATTAAATTACAACATTGTGGTTCTGATGTTATATTTGTCAAATTTACACTCTTTACTTTTTTTTCATAAATAAAAACAATCAATGGCCTCTCACTTCCTTGTAGCAATCGTTCTGTGAAACCAACAAACATTGGTAGTCTCATTCGTTAACACACTATGAACCAAAAACGTCAATGTTTTAATATTAATGTTATCAAAGTATACCTGTTTAGTGGGAGGGACTAAACCAAGCAGAACAGTTAAAAAAACAAGCAAAATGATCACTTGTTCTTCTAGATGTTGCTAAGTTCATAATGTCGAGTAATTTCAAGGTGAATCCGACTGATGGATACGTATTACATTTAAAAGCTATTAATGACGTTATAAATTATTAATAAACCTCCAATACAGTAATATCACATTGAATCGGTAATTACTCAACGCTGACAAAAAGATCTCAAAAATAGAGGAAAATCGAAATTGTAGCAGATTTTGGCCAAAATGTGAAAATTTGATAAAGCTATAGCCTTACGTTTTGATCAATTTCAGTCAAATCGTCGATATTTTCAATGGTTACCAAAAATGTATCTACTTTTTAAATATACATTCTAAATGAATGAAAGACCTTTCTTAAGCCCGAAATCGTCCTTCTTTTAACAGAAACATTATTTATCATATTATTTCATTTTTGAAAATCTCTCCAGAAATAAGGTACAGTAAAATGTAGTTGACAGAAAATAAAAGTCATTTCTGAAGATTCCAGGATAAAATGAAGTAGTCATGAATATTCATTAAAATATAACATTGTGGTTCTAATGTTACATTTGTCAAATTTAGACACTTTCCGTTTTTTTTTTTTCCATAAAAAGGAAAACAATTATTGGCATCTCCCTTCCTTGTAGCAATCATTCTGTGTAACAAACAAACATCCGTAGTCTCATTAATTAACGCACTATGAACCAAAAAGCCAATGTTTTAATATTAATATCACTAAAGTATACCTGCTTAAAGTAAAGGGCTATACAAAGCAGAACAGTGAAAAAACAAACTATGTTTGTTTGAAATTGTAGCAGATTTTTGCCAAAACATGAAAATTTGATAAGGCTATAGCCTTACGTTTTGGTCAATTTCAGCCAAATCGTCGATATTTTCAATCGTTACCAAAAATGTGTCTATTTCTTTAATGTACATTCTAAATTAATGAAAGCCCCTTCTTAAGCCCGAAATCGTCCTTCTTTTAACAGAAACATTATTCATCATCTCATTTGTTTTGGACAATATCTCAAGAAATAAGGTACAATAAAATGTAGTTGACAGAAAAAAAAGTCAATTCTCAAGATTCCAGCATAAAATGAAGCAGTCATGAATATTTATTAAAATTATAACATTGAATTTTTTATATTGTATTTGTTAAATTTACACTGTGTACTTTTTTTTCATAAATAAAAACAATCATTGGCCTCTCACTTCCTTGTAGCAATCGTTCTGTGGAACAAACAAACATTGGTAGTCTCATTGGTTAACACACTATGGACCAAAAACGTCAATGTTTTAATATTAATATTATCAAGGTATACCTGTTTAAAGTGGAGGACTAAACCAAGAAGAACAGTTAAAAAAACAAACAAAATGATCACTTGTTCTTCTAGATGTTCCTTAGATGATGATGTCGAGTAATTTCAAGGTGAATCCGACTTATAGATACATATGACATTTAAAAGCTATTAATGACGTCATTTATTATTAATTAAGTCTCCAATACAGTATTATCATGTTGAATCGGTAATTTCTCAACCCTGACAAAAAGACCTCGAAAATAGTGCAAAATCGAAATTGTACCAGATTGTAATCAAAATATGAAAATTTGATGAGGCTATAGCCTTACGTTTTGGTCAATTTCAGCCAAATCGTCGATATTTTCAATCGTTACCAAAAATGTGTCTATTTCTTTAATATTCATTCTAAATGAATGAAATCCCCTTCCTAGGCTCGAAATCTTCCTTCTTTTAACAGAAACATTATTCATAATTTTTTTTTTAGTCTCTCCAGAAATACGTTACAATAAAATCTGGTTGACAGAAAAAAAGTCATTTCTTAAGATTCCAGGATAAAATGAAGCAGTCATGAATATTCATTAAATTATAACATTGTGGTTCTTTTGTTATACTTGTCAAATTTACAATCTTTATTTTTCTTCACCAATGAAAACAATCATTGGCCACTCCATTCCTTGTGGCAACAGTTCTGTGGAACAAACAAACATCCGTAGTCTCATTGGCTAACACACTATGAACGAAAAACGTCAATCTTTTAATATTAATATTATTAAAGTTTACCTGATTAGTGTGAAGGACTATACCAAGCAGAACAGTTCAAAATCAAACAAAATGATCAACTGTTCTTCTAGATGTTGCTAGGTTCATGATGTCGAGTAATTTCAAGGTGAATCCGACTTATGGATACGTATGACCTTCAAAAGCTATTAATGACGTCATTTATTTTTTATAAAGCCTCCAATACAGTGATATCACATTGATCGGTCATTTCTCAACCCTGACAAAAAAATCTCGAAAATAGAGCTAAATCGAAACTGTAGCAAAATCGAAATTGTAGCAGATTTTGGTCAAAATATGAAAATTCGATAAGGCTATAGCCTTACGTTTTGGTCAATTTCAGCCAAATCGTCGATATTTTCAATCGTTAGCAAAAATGTGTCTATTTCTTTCATATTCATTCTAAATGAATGAAAGATCCTTTCATAAGCCCGAAATCGTCCTTCTTTTAACAGAAGCATTATTTATAATTTCATGTTTTTTAAAAATCTGTCCAGAAATAAGGTACAATAAAATGTAGTTGACAGGAAAAAAAGTGATTTCTCAAAAATTCAGAATAAAATGAAACAGTCATGAATGTTCATTAAATTATAACATTGTGGTTCTTATATCATATTTGTGAAATTTACAATCTTTATTTTTTGTCATAAATGAAAACAATCATTGGCCTCTCCCTTCCTTGTAGCAATCGTTCTGTGGAACAAGCAAACATCCGTAGTCTCACTGGTTAACACACTATGAACCAAAAACGTCAATCTTTTAATATTTATATTATTAAGGTATACCTGTTTAGTGTGGAGGACTAAACCAAGAAGAACAGTTAAATGACAAACAAAATGATCACTTGTTCTTCTAGATGTTACTAAGTTCATGATGTCAAGTAATTTCAAGGTGAATCCGATTTATGGATACGTATGACATTTCAAAATTATTAATGACGTCATTTATTATTAATAAAGCCTCCAATGCAGTAACATCACATTGAATCGGTCATTTCTCAACGCTGACAAAAAGAACTCGAAAATAGAGCAAAATCGAAATTGTAGAAGATTTTGGCCAAAATATGAAAATTTGATAAGGCTATAGACTCACGTTTTGGTCAATTTCAGCCAAATCGTCGATATTTTCAATCGTTACCACAAATGTGTCTATTTCTTTAATATTCATTCTAAATGAATTAAAGATCCTTTCATAAGCCCGAAATCGTCCTTCTTTTAATAGTAACATTATTTATAATTTCATTTTCTTAAAAAAATCTGTCCAGAAATAAGGTACAAAAAAATGTAGTTGACAGGAAAAAAAGTCATTTCTCAAGATTCCAGGATAAAATGAAGCAGTCATGAATATTCATTAAATCATAACATTGTGGTTCTTATGTTATAGTTGTCAAATTTACACTCTTTATTTTTTATTCATTAATGAAAACAATCATTTTCCTATCCCTTCCTTGTAGTAATCGTTCCTTGGAACAAACAAACATTCGTAATCTCATTAGTTAACACACTATGAACCAAAAACGTCAATGTTTTAATATTAATATTATTAAAGTATACCTGTTTAGTGTGAAGGACTATTCCAAGCAGAACAGTTAGAAAAACAAACAAAATGATCACTTGTTCTTCTAGATGTTGCTAAGATGATGATGTCGAGTAATTTCAAGGTGAATCCGACTTATGGATACGTATGATATTTTAAAACTATTAATGACGTCATTTATTATGAATAAAGCCTCCAATACAGTAATATCACATTGAATCGGTTATTTCTCAACGTTGACAAAAAGATCTCGGAAACAGAGCAAAATCGAAATTGTAGCAGATTTTGGCCAAAATATGAAAATTTTATAAGCCTGTAGGGTTACGATTCGGTTAATTTCAGCCAAATCGTCGATATTTTCAATCGTTATAACAAATGTTTGTATTTCTTCATTATACATTCGAAATCAATGAAAGACCCTTCCTTAGCCTGAAAACAAAAGCTATTAATGACGTCACTTATTATTAATAAAGCCTCCAATACAGTAATATCCCATAGAAGCGGTCATTTCTCAACGCTGACAAAAAGACCTCAAAAATAGAGCAAAATCGAAATTGTTACAGATTTTGGTCAAAATATGAAAATTTGATAAGGCTATAGCCTTACGTTTTGGTCAATTTCAGCCAAATCGTCGATATTTTCAATCGTTACCAAAAATGTGTCTTTTTCCTAAATGAGTTTGAGTTTATTCATTCACGCATGTATATATACACAAATGATTTAATTATATAGGTTACTTGTTTCGTAATTATTAAGTACTATATACACATACATGAAAGGGACGTCATAAGCTCTGAGAGAGCTTGAGGTGACGTCCAACAAAAAATAAACAAAGTTATACTAATTGGGAATGAAGATCAGGTGACTTAAGAACAACAAAACTATACAATAGTTATTTACAACAAAAATTGTAAATGAAATAAATAAGAATAAGAAAAGAACCTTAAGAGTAGGAAGAAAAAAAAAGGGAGGGGGGGGGGAGGAGGGAGGTGGGTGGATGTAGGAAAAACAAAGGGAAAAGGGATGAAGAAGGTTTTCTACATCACTTGTAATAAATCAGTATTGCATAGTATATTTATCCAAGATAAGACTCTTAATTTGTCTCTTATAGCTATTTTTTGTAGGGCACATTCGAATATCCATAGGTAAAGAATTCCAAAGGTCGGGGCCAGTGTGTCTAATAGATCGATGGGCGAGAGCTGTTTTGGGGTTTTCTAGATGAACATTTAAAGAAATTCGGGTTGGATAATTGTGGATAGCAGAGTTGATGCGAAACATGTGTAACAGGTTGGCGGGCAGTTCTTGAGTATGGAATCTGTACATAAAAAGGGCAATTTGGAGGTAATGAATATCATGTATAGTAAGTGTGCGTAGCTCATAAAATAATGGATTCGAATGAGCCCGATAATCTGAGTTCGTACAAATCCGGACAGCTTTTTTCTGGAGAAGAAGCAAGGAGTTAATTTTAGATTTTTGACAAGCCCAAACAATATTACAGTATGAAATGAAGGGTAGTATAATCGAACTATAAACAGTAATCAAAGTTCGTCGAGGAATATAAGAACTTACTTTATACAATGCACCAACTCCACGTGATACAGACGTAATAACGTTAGCTATATGAGAATTCCAGTTCAATTCCTCATCGACAGTAATACCTAGGAATTTAGTACCTACTTTTTGATCAATTTTCATATTGTCAATAAAAATATTAAAGGAAGGGTTAGTGTTAATTGACCTTTGATTCTTGAAGAGCATAAAGTTCGTTTTATTTACATTTAATGATAACCTGTTACTTCTGAACAATGTGGAGACCTTGGGTAGCTCCGTATTCATAGTTTCAATAAGATGCTCAAAATTATGGTGATATAAAAATACATTCGTATCGTCAGTAAATAAGATGAAATGAAGTAATGAAGATGAGTTACAAATATCATTGATATATATGAGAAATAACAAGGGTCCAAGGATAGAACATTGGGGGACACCACATCTGATCAAATATACATTCTAAATTAATGAAAGCCCCTTCCTCAGCCCGAAATCGTCCTTCTCTTAACAGAAACATTATTTACAATCTCCTTTTTTTTTTGAAAATCTCCAGAATTAAGGTACAGTAAAATGTAGTTGCCAAAAAAAAAAAAAGTCATTTCTCAAGATTCCAGGATACAATGAAGCAGTCATGAATATTCATTAAATTATAACATTGTGGTTCTTATGTCATATTTGTCAAATTTACACTCTTTACTTTTTTTCATAAATGACAACAATCATTGGCCTCTCCCTTCCTTGTAGCAATCGTTCTGTGAAACAAACAAATATCCGTAGTCTCATTGGTTAACACACTATGAACCAAAAACGTCAATGTTTTAATATTAATATTATTAAAGTATACCTGTTTAGTGTGAAGGACTATACCACGCAGAACAGTTAAAGAAAAACAAACAAAATGATCACTTGTTCTTCTAGATGTTGCTAAGTTCATGATGTCGAGGAATTTCAATTTGAATTCGACTTATAGATACGTATGATATTTAAAAGCTACTAATGACGTCATTTATTATTAATAAAGCCTCCAATACAGTAATATCACATTGAATCGGACATCTCTTAACACTGACAAAAAGACCTCGAAAGTGGAGCAAAATCGAAATTGTAGCAGATTTTGGCGAAATATGAAAATTTGATAAGGCTATAGCTTTACGTTTTGGTCAATTTTAGCCAAATCGTCGATATCGTTATCGTAATCAAAACCAAAAATGTGTCTATTTCTTTTAAATACATTCTAAATGAATGAGAGACCCTTCCTTAGCCCGAAATCGTCCTTTTTTTAACAGAAACATTATTTATCATATCATTTTTTTAAATTTTCTCCAGACCTAAGGTACAGTAAAATGTAGTTGACAAAAGAAAATGCCATTTCTCAAGATTCCAGGATGAAATAAAGTAGTCATGAATATTCATTAAATTATAACATTGTGGTTCTTATGTTATGTTTGTCAAATTTACACTCTATAGCCTTACGTTTTGATCAGTTTCAGGCAAATCGTCGATATTTTCAATGGTTACCCAAAATGTATCTATTTTTTAAATATACATTCTACATGAATGAAAGACCTTTCCTCAGCCCGAAATCGTCCTTCTTTTAACAGAAACATTATTTATCATATTATTTCATTTTTGAAAATCTCTCCAGAAATAAGGTACAGTAAAATGTAGTTGACAGAAAATAAAAGTCATTTCTGAAGATTCCAGGATAAAATGAAGTATTCATGAATGTTTATTAAAATATAACATTGTGGTTCTTATGTTACATTTGTCAAATTTAGACACTTTCCGTTTTTTTTTTTTCCATAAATGAAAACAATTATTGGCATCTCCCTTCCTTGTAGCAATCATTCTGTGTAACAAACAAACATCCGTAGTCTCATTAATTAACGCACTATGAACCAAAAAGCCAATGTTTTAATATTAATATCACTAAAGTATACCTGCTTAAAGTAAAGGGCTATACCAAGCAGAACAGTGCAAAAAACAAACTATGTTTGTTTGAAATTGTAGCAGATTTGGCCAAAATATGTGAATTCGATAAGGCCTTTGATATAGCCTCACGTTTTAGTCAATTTCAGCCAAATGGTCGATATTTTCAATCGTTATCAAAAAGGTGTCTATTTCTTTAATATACATTCTAAATGAATGAAAGACCCTTCTTCAGCCCGATATCGTCCTTCTTTTAACAGAAACATTATTTATAATCTCTTTTTTTAATCTCTCCAGAAATAAGGTACAGTAAAATGTAGTTGACAGAAAAAAAGAAACAGAAACAATATTTGTAATCTCATATTTTTTAATCTCTCAGGGTATAAAGTACTTTGTGAAGTAGTTGACAAAAACCAAAAATGTCATTTCTCACGATTCCAGGATAAAATGAAGCAGCATGAATATTCATCAAATTATAACATTGTGGTTTGTACGTTATATTGTTCAAATTTACCCTCTTCATTTTTTTTATAAACGAAAACAATCATTGGCCTCTTCCTAGCTTGTAGTAATAGGTGGAACAAACAAACATCCGTAGACTCAATGGTAAACACAACATCAAACAAAAAGTTCCATATGATTATTTTAATATTATTAAAATATACGTGTTTAGTATGAAGCCCCCTTCTACGCAGAACAGTTCAAAACCCAACAAAATGATCTTTTTTTCTTCTAGATGTTACTAAGTTCATGTTATCTAGTAATTTCAAGGTGAATCCGACTTATGGATACGTATGACATTTGAAAGCCATTAATGACGTCTTTTATTATTATAAACGCTCCAGTACAGTAATATCACATTGAATCGGTCATTTCTCAACGCTGAAAGAAAGATCTCAAAAATAGAGCAACATCGGAAATGTAGCAGATTTTGGCAAATAATGAAAATTTGATAAGGCTATATAGACTTAAGTGTTTTTCAATGTCAGCCAAGTCGTCGATATTTTCAATCGTTAACAAAATGTGTCTATTTCTCCAATGTACATTCTAAATCAAATGAAAGACCCTTCCTTAGCCCCAAATCATCCTTCTTTTAACAGAAACATTATTTATAATCTAATATTTTTTAAAATCTATCCAGAAATGAAGTACAATATAATGTAGTTGGCAGAAAAAAAAAAAACGTTATTCCTCAAGATTCGAGGATAAAATGAAGCAATCATCAATATTCATCAAATTGTAACATCGTTGTTCTTGTGTTATATTTGGTAAATTTACACTTTCCATTTTTCGTCATAAATAAAAACAATCATTGGCCTATCCCTTGCTTGTAACAATCCGTTATGTGGAACAAACAAATATCCGTAGTCTCATTGGTTAACACACCATGAACCAAAAACGTCAATGTTTTAATATTAATATTATTAAAATATACCTGTTTAGTATGAAGGACTATACTCAGGAGAACATTTAAAAAACAAGGAAAATGTAGCCTTATATTTTGATCAATTTCAGCCAAATCGTCGATACTTTCAATCGTTACCACAGATATGTCTATTTCTTAAATATACACTCTTATCCAATAAAACGTCATTCCGTCCGAAATCGTTCCCTATGTAATAGAACAATTATTTATAATCTTATACTTTTCATATTCTCTCCAGAAATAAAGTACTGTAAAATGTATTTGACACAAAGGAAATTGTCATTTCTTAAGATTCCAAGATAAAATGAAGCAGTCATAAATATTCGTCAATTTTTTACGCTGTGGTTTTCATCATATATTCGTCAAAATGACACTTCCTTCATAGATGGAAACAATCATTGGCCTCTCCCTTGCTTGTAACAACCCGTTATCTGGGACAAATAAACATCTGTAGTCTCATTAGTTAACAAACCATAAACCTAAAACGTATTTGATTTAGTATCAATATTATTTACAATAACCTGTTTAATAGGAATTCTAAAGTAAGCAAAACTTAAAGAAAAAAAATGATCACTTTTGCTTCGAGATGTTTTCTTGATCAGATTTTGAACAACATATGAAAATTTGATAAGACTTAGCCTTAAGTTTTGTTTAATTTCAGCCAAATCGTCGATATTTTTAATCTTTACCATGAATATGTCTATTTCTTCAATATACATTCTTATTTAATAAAAGGCCATTTCTATCCCGAAATCATCCCTCTTTTGAAAAGAAACATTATTTATCATCTCGTAAATTTTAAAGTCTCCCCCAAAATAAACTACTGTAAGATGTAGTTGAAACAAAAGAAATTGTCTTTTTCTTTAAAGATTCCAGGATAATATCACATGGAATTGGTTATTTCTCAACGCTGACATCGCGAAAATCGCTAAAATGGAGCAAAATCGAAAATGTAGTAGAGTTTTTCTAAAATATGATAATTTGACAAGGCTATATCCTTACGTTTTGGTATACATTTCATCCAAATGGTCGATATTTTCAATCGTTACCGCAAATGTGTCCAATATACATGCTTATTCAAAAAGAGACCTTTGCTATCCCGAAAAAGCCCCTATTTTGATAGAAACATTGTTTATAATCTTTATAGTCTCCCCCGAAATACAGTACTTTTAAATATAGTTGACACAGAATAAATTGTCATTTCGCAAGATTCCAGGATAAAATAAGGCAGTCATAAATATTCTTCAAAGTGTTACATAGTGGTCTTCATCTACTATTTGTCAAAATTACACTCATTAGTTTCTTATATAAATGAAAACAATAATTGACTTCTCCCTTGTTTTAACAATTCCTCACATGAAACAAGCAATCATCCGTATTTTCATTAGTTAAGACACCATGAAAATTGGACCTCACTAGTTTACATTCTTGTAAAAAAAAAAAACAAACAGTGGAATGTACATTGTAAATGTGAAAGAAATGACTAAATGAAAAATTGTGACGTAACATGCTTTGCGAGTAACTGTTCATGGAGTGAAGTAGGCACACCCAAGACAATTATTACATCAAAGTGGGATTTAATGATGTTGTGAAAATGTAAAAATTGTAAAAGCTGTAAAAATTGAGAAATTTATTTGCAGTATTAAACAACAGTAACAAGCATAGTTACCACAAAAACATCATACTTTAGTAAGAACTATCGACCTATCTCATTATCGAATGCAGATTATAAAATCGCTGCTAAGACTTTAGCCACTAGGCTTAAGAAAGTTATTCCATCTGTTATTAATTGCAATCAAACTGGTTTTCTTAAAAATAGGTTTATCGGTGAGAATATTCGGTTAATACTTGATTGTATTGATTACTGTGATAAGAAGGATGTTCCAGGGCTTTTACTATTTGTCGATTTCGAGAAAGCCTTTGACCGTCTGGCATGGGCTTTCATCCTCAAATGTTTAAGTTAGTTTGGTTTCAAGGATGGTTTCACACTTTGGATTAGAACTCTTTACTCTAACGCCTCAGCTTCCGTTTGCAATAACGGTTATTCATCCCCCTAATTCAAAATATCTAGAGGTGTTAGACAAGGGTGTCCATTAAGCCCTTATATTTTTGTATTGTGTGCTGAGATTTTGGCCATATGTATTAACGACTCACATCTTGTAAAAGGATTGTTTATTATGGGAAGGGAAATACGAATAAGTCAGTATGCTGATGGTACAACTATTTTTATTGATGGCACCCGCGACAGTTTAAGTGTTGTTGTTAAAATTTTTCATATGTTAGAAAATTCTTCTGGTTTAAAAGTTAACTATGAAAAAACCAATATCTTTCCATTAGGTCCACTGTCTGTTGAAAAACCCCTTTTTTTAAACGAGTTTAATTTTGCTTGGACTCTTGGCCCTGTTACTGTTTTGGGTATTACTTTTGACAATCATGATAGAAACAATTTATTCCATCTAAACTATACCCCAAAGCTTTCACGCCTTAAGAGTAAATCGAATTTATGGTCTGCTGGAGACTTAACCCCTATAGGGAGAATTACTATTATTAAACTTTCGCCCTTTCTCAGTTAGGTTTCCTTTTTCAAGTATTACCCAACCCTCCTGCTACCTTCATAAAAGAATTGGAAGCTTGTTTGTTTCGTTCCATCTGGTCAGGAAAACCAAACAAAATAAAAAGATCTACTTTGATTAGCCCCTTGGACCAAGGGGCTCTGGGAGCCACCCACATTAATTCTTTCATTAGTGGTTTAAAATGCACATGGGTAAAAAGATATACTGATAATACCACTTCTACCTGGAAACTGTTCTTTCATTTTCACTTGCAAAAATACGGGAAGCAACTTTTATTTTCCTGTAACTACCAGGCGAAAGATTTAACCATTGGTAATAATTTTATAAACGATGCGTGTGAGGCTTGGTCAAAGTATTGTTTTCGTTACCCAGTAGAAAATTTTGAAAATGAAATTGTTTGGAATCATTCACTGATAAGAATTAATAATGAAATTATATTTTATGATTATATGTATGCAAAAGGTGTTTCTAAGCTAAAAGACTTTTATGATAATAACCAAAGACCTTTGACTTTTGAATCCTTTAAGCAGTAGTATTGACTTGATGCTTTCCTTTTTACTATGGTATTTTATCTGCTTTCCAAGAGAATGGGTAGAAAATTTGAATGTACGTGACATTGAAAATGTAAAAGACGGTATAGGAGACAATCTTCAAGATACTCCATATTTATCTCGTAAAATCTACAAACATTTAATTAAGACTATCGCTACTCCCCCTGTTGCATTTTCGAAGTGGAACGAAGTTTTTCAGTTCAGCCAGTCTCAATGGCAAACCATTTGCAGAATTCCTTTCATCTCTTGCAAAGAAAGTAAGATTCGTTACTTTCAATTCCGTTTTATTCACCGTATCCTCGGCACAAATTCCTGTCTTTGTGAATATTGTAGCCAACCCACTCTGTACCTTTTGTAATCAGCAGATTGAATCTATCGAACATCTGTTTTGGGACTGCAGCACTACCTCAAATTTTAATTTGGACGCAGATCAAAGTGTATTAGGCAGACAGTTTGTATTCTCTAAAGTTGACTTATTTTTGGATACAAATTCAATTTAAGACACCCTTATAATTTTTTTATCTTTCATTTAAAATATTACTTGTTTAACAAGAAATTAAATTTTCAGCTGCCCAACGTAAATGATTCTTTAAACAAATTTAGATTTGCTATACAAGTTGAAAAAGAAATTGGAAATCACAATATCCTATGACAGCCTACACTCTGCATTTAGAAATTGTGTGATTCTCTTCCAGTGATTATATTTTGCGAAGTATGAAATTTAACACCTTATACTGTATCCATTGGAAAAAGCATGTTATAGATTGTAAGATCATAATTTATTCTAGAAGGAATATTTGGGTATTGCGCCTTTCATAATTATGACTATTTAACATTTCTGTGTAACTGATATGCAGATATTTTGTAAATAATTTCGATCTCGTTCACTGTACCATATACAATACTCATACTGAGTAAAAGAGGATAAAAAAAAAAAAACAAGCGTAGTTATCTCTCTAATATGCAATTTACATTTATGATTGCCATACATAATTCAGTGACACACTGAGCTATGGTAATGATTCATGAAATGATCTATGATTAACTTAGTCAATTGAATTAGTCACCAAGAAGAGCCGTTATTTCATATACGACAAATGAGGAAACTGAAAGAAACTACAGAGAATAAATCTCCTTTTCAGGGCAAAACATCAATATTTGGTCAGCTATTTTTGTCACTTTGACAAACACTAATTAAGAATTAGGTATATTTTATTAAATACGAACAAAATCCATGTTTTCCTTGTTTATTTCGATTGCCTATTGCGGCCTTCCCTGAAATTGTCGTTCAAAGTCAATTTATCTAACTTTGATATCCTCTATGATTTAGTTACTTTGAAGCTGTGCCTATGATGTAGAAGTACATTAGCTGGTCTGGATTTTGGCATGGGCGTGTAAGGAATGTGGTCAGGGCCCACACGAAAATTGGACCGCATAAAATTACATAATTGCATCGAGGGTAGAGTAATGTTGTCACATTCTTTTGTGGGAAAAGGGAATCGATTGAGTTCATCCAAGTTTCTTCGTGATGTGTACAGTCTTACTGAGAATTATAGTGAGCCCCCCCCCTCCCCTCCCCGCATTAGTGCGCAGTGTCTTCCCAAAGGTAAATCGGTCCCTGTGCTAGGGTGTGAGTTTCTATTAACAAGATCCAACTACCATCGTACCAGCCGAAAGAAAAGAAAACCATGGAAACAAGCGAATGTTTCTTTCCCAGTATGAACCAATGTGTTCCATCAGTAGCCTACAAGAAAGCTGTTTGCAATATGTGACTGTAATATAACGCGTACCGACACAGTGACATAATCATACACATCATGTACAGAAAAAATTTATCCACAGAACTATTTACTAGTTAGGACTACAGTGAAGATGTCAAAGACATCAAAGTTTTCAATGATTGGTCATAATACTTCGGGGATTTAATGAATGAAAGTAGAAAGTCAACCAACAATGGAACGTTTTTGGGACCCCTTAGAATGAATAACAGTGGCACACTTAATTCCTCTTACTTCTGCTTGTACTGTTTTGGGAGATGAAGCATCTTCAATCACATATCTATTACGTAATATTCAATGAAGGTCACCGGAATGTCCAAACTCAGAGAGCAGTCGGTTGTTTCTTTCCTCTCTTTATTTAGATGACTTTATTCAGGTTGATTCGATAAAAGATTAGCTAAACCTAACAAAGAGCCAATGCTGTCACTACTTGTAGTGCCTAATGATGCTAATGCAACGTGCTGTGAGCAAAGGAACGAATCCTGCTCTATGAGTGAAACCAATACTATTACATGAAATGGGTGGGCGTATATGAAACGGTTATCAGTTTATAGATAACTTGTGGCAATATACACAGGTGAATGGAATAAAGTTATTTTTTTATAAGTTTGAGTTATATTTTACTGTTATGAATAGAAGTGTTGATATGGGCCTAATGTCACATATTTACCATTGAATGAGACACGCTATTTAATATTTAATACACACAATGCGACTCCATGTACATCTATTTTTTTTCTCGAAAAGCCGCCATTATAAAAACAAAATCTGATGCCCTCTGAGAATATAAATGTTGATATATATTTTGGCAACTTTATTCCAATGCCAAACTACAGATTTACGTAACAGATTTTTATCCTTCTCGAAGAAAAGGTTATAGTTTGCTAAAAATTCAGTTTTACCACAACATGGCAGTGTTACATAAACGTTGGTACTGAAATTTTATTCCAACAAATTCTATAACATGATGTAAACAGAACCAATTTAATACGTTGATGGCGCCAGTCGAATATACAACAACAAAGAAAACTAAAAACTATAATGGTCCTTACAGGCTTCCGTATGTTCATACATAGAAGAACACGCCTCATTGGGCCACGTGTTCAGTGGACTATGGGCAGCACACATGCCGGTCGCAAAGAGCCTTTCAACCCTCTGGCCGAGTTGCATGGATTCACCTCACGCCACCTAGTACGCTTCTGGTCGACCTTTGACCGACCCTCCTCGCATCCTTCCGGGTTCTTTTACAACGTCAAGGGAGACATGGCACGGGATCCTAGGCCACAAAAAGTACCATACCACCACCGGACCATTGTAGCCCGGATGTGCCTTGAACCCTAGCACGGTTTCTATGACCAGCAGAGCAGGAGTCTTTCGTCCGCCCCTTATAGCGCATGGCCAGCACGTCAGCTAGTGACTTTGAAGTTTGAATTAATACTTAACGATAGCATAGAGCATTTCCTTCCAAATCAAAAGTAAACGTTTGACTTTGTGATTCTGTGTCGGACTCGAACCAGGGATCATACAATCCTAGAATGAGGGCATTAGCCATTCGGCTGTAGCACTAGATAATTCCTTGAGGAATTAAATGAGATTAAACCACTGCTGTAAAAAGGCGCAATTCACAAATCCATCAGTTCTCCACACACCCACACACCCCTCACAGGATAAAAGACGAATGCGCAGTTCCTGCATTTTAGTCGCCTAAAGAAGTATCTAACGCCTTAATTCTGCTATTTAAAACTTGCGATAAGAAATGAACCGCACAGGCAATGATAAATCTCAAGATATTTTTTTTCAATAGAATTTAGTATGGTTGCTGCTAAATTTAAAAGACGAATAATTTTCTTACTTTTCCGGTTAGGATGCAGCTTGTATTCCCGAGTGTACAAGTGGGCATAGAGAAGAAAAGAAAAATAAAGACAACGAGAGGTGATATGGGCATTGACTGGAAGATGTTACTCCTCAACGAAGACTAATGAATAAAGCAATCAATACAAAGCACACGGCGAAAGTCAGATTACTTATTTGCATATCAATCGTTACAGAAATAGTCGAATTCCTCTTGCACGCCAAGACGTGACAAAGAAATAACACAAATACCAAAATTTGTGTAACTGTAAAGACAGTACAGTTCACTTCACTACCTTTAACGGTACATATACACACATGATATGAAAACCACACATGTTGTGCATGACTCTTTACAACTAAAGTACACAAATAAAGTTTTTATTTTCTAAATTCGAATGAGACATCAAGTTTAAGACTAATGATATACTGGATGAGATTAAGTTTACAACGAAGTTACACACACAATGAGTGAAAAAGGATTGTTCTGGCAGTTGCTTCCTCTGACATGTGGTAAAATCATCTCTCCTCTGAATGTATCATGAAGGTAGTTATAACTCTGAGGAGGCTAGTTTCTCTCAACTCATCACCGCCCCCCCCCCTTCCCAGTCATCACCATTTTTGTTATTATTATTTTTTTCAGTAAGGATTCTGAACGATGGCTTTGTTTTCTGTTTATATTATCACAAAATCATTCCTCTGCATTGCAATCTCAAGGAGTATTACAAACAATATATTCTACCGGTACATGAACTATCACCTGCGGCAGAGGTATAAAAGTGGCGGCCCGTGGGTCAGTTCCACCCCTCCCCCCAAAGAAAATAAGAATTGAAGAAAAAGTATATGGGAGAAACTGGAAAATATTAAAATGATAAAGGAACGTCCAACGCTTAGCTTAAAACTGTATTAATTGAAACACTCAATGTTGGTTACGTCATCACAAGTTACCTCTTATCAGGGTTTGTTCACGTAGAATTCAGCTGCATTTTTAGTAGTTTTACAAGTTTATCGTATGGCAAGGCTTAACGGCATGGCTGATACTGAGACAGAACGTATATTACCCTGGTGTCACTGAGTACAAGCACCCTCCAAGATTTCTTCAAAATGTGCCATAATGTGCCCATTTGTGCAGGAATCTTCTTTTTGACATCGTTTGTTGATTTACATTTTTATGTTTTATAATTTTAGAAATATGTGTCCCTTACGTGAGAGAACATACAAAAGTCAAAACAGGGCCTGAATTAAGATAGGTGACGTATAACGTACATTTTACATACGTTCTGCAGTTTCCTAGTCCAAGTCCACTGTACAATAAACATTTCGTCGTAGCAGATTTATGGTGAAAAATAACCTGTCAATGACACATTTTGTTAAAAAGTGCCACAGTAGGTAGAAAAGGATTATTAGTTTGTTTTAATTGTCTTATTTTAAAGTTTCATGGATAATATTCATGAGTATATGTATTTTATTCCTCCCTAGCTTGAATAAGGAATGTTATTTGGTTAAAGTCATCAATGTTTACCTTAACTCTGCAGGTAAACAGTGTTGACCTTTGACCAACACCGTTCCATCGGCGTTCCAAAGGCATAAAACAAATAGTCATGAACATAATTTATGTGACGTCAACAGCAGAAAAATTAAAAAAAGTATACGATTCTTTTGTTTTTCTCTCTACTGAGAAACTTTCTAACAGAGTAGGTCATTGATAGTTCATATTACTGAAAGGTCTTTTTTTTTGCCACAAATCTATTAAACAGTGTGTGATGTTATTGCTGTTAATTTTCAGAAGTACACCACAAGACTAGCTATACTTCTTACAGTAGAAAAGATATGGATACTAGTGCACCATTATCTATTTGTCCAAACACAGTCTAATTTCAACAGAAATGCCTTTGCATGACTTTTGTTGTAGTAATATTACTTTGGCTCATTAATGCCTTCGTTTCCAATTTTGTGGCTGCTCATGGTCTTGTAGTTTTAAGTGTTCAGACAATATAGACAGAAGTCAAAGGCTTTATAAATAACCAAAAAATAAGAAAATAAAAAAGATGGCTGCAATCTTTGCTCAAAATCCAAATTGTTATCTCTTCCATTATATAATTGAAAAATGAATTTCGCGATTACCTATTTCATAACATCAAATATTGTTACTTAAGTTTGCTTAAAGTTCGAACGGGTTTTTTGTGTTCGAAAACTTTTTTCATATGGCGTCTCTATGATCACAGTCTTTCATTTCTCATGTTAATAATCTAATACTGACCAACATGATTCTCACTGCATGTACTTATCCATGATTTAAATACGAGAAGTTTACATAAATATTTTCTTTGCTGCCGGCATAATTTGATGTTGCAATATGAACCTGGAGTGCGTCTTTACATGAAAGTAGTAATAATATCACTCCATATATGGCGGTATTATCACATCTATATATCGTATATATCGCAGTAGTATCATTCCGCGGTATATAGCTGTTTGTCCTTACACTTTAAGTTAAATTTATCTTTGTTTCTTTAATGCCTTTCACCATAATGGGATCCTATTTCGAGGAAGCAACATAATTGTCCTATATTTAAGTGAAGACCAATTCAATCTGAGTTTCTCTCGACTTTTCTGGTAAATAGTCTAAAAGGAAGGGAGCCAAATACAAATTGTTGGCTATGTTTTAATATTTATGCTTTGATATGAACATTTCAAAGCTATTTTTCATGATTGCTGTGAAAATAGTTATAAAGAACAGGTTTGCAAGAATACTGTGGCTTCGAAAAATGGAGGAAAGAAAAGGTAAAAGTGAAATTTGATGCTGAAGTACAGTGGCATTCCTTGGCAGTGCGAGGTGAGGGGGGGGGGGGGGGCGAGGTGGGATGTTCAAAGTGAGGGCGTCGTATTATTCTGAAATTTGTAAGACCGGCTTTTTCTGCTACTGAATGGTCATCCATTTTAGTTTAATAAAAAGACAAGCAGTACTTTCTTTCTTAGTATCCTTAAATGGTCATTTTTACCGTACATTTACATATACAAAACCCTGATGTCTAATTAATATCCCCATTTTTCTTGCAAGAGCCAGTCAGCGAGAACAGAGTCATAAAAGAGTGTATTGAAAGTGACAGACCTTACGAGTGTGTGTCCCAATCAGCATAGGCCTTAAGTACTGTGTTGATCACAAACCCAACTAGGTGTGGCGCAATGAGCCTATAGGCATTGCCTAGTGTGGTTACCATGGTTACAACTCTAATAACATGGCATTTGGTATTCTTCAAACAACATAATACTGCAACATTAGGCCTACATGACATTAATTACATTGATGCTCAGTGGCGGCACAGAATCTTAAATCAGTTGGGGGGGGGGGGGGAACTTGAGGGCAAAACAAACTGTTGCGGGGCATAAATTTCGCGGATCGAGAAATCAAGCGACAAGCGCGAGCTTATCCGAGTGGGGTCCGGCCAACTGCAAAAGGGCTGCACCGGCCCTATACATTACAAGGTAAAGATTTCACATTTCTTCAGAATGTTCATCCACTGTTCTACATGTTTGAACCTTCAAAACTCACTGTGAATTCAAGTAAAATGGACATTTATAAACAAATTTATTTTTTTCTGGCAACCTACTTGACATAATCAACATCAGACGGTGCATGAGGTTCAAATTTAATGCAATATTGAACTCATGAATATGTAAATTTTAAAGAATAGATAATGAAAATGTCATTTATTTTAGGGAAGTGCAAACTTTACAAAATGAAAAGAATGTTCTTGCATGGATTAAGAAACACTCATTGATCGGTGTGCAACAAATATCTAGGTCAGCGGTTCTCAACAAGAACGGAGGAGCAACCCTATGGGGTTACTATCCCTGATGGCAAGTTTCGAATCATTGTAGATCTCATGGAGATGGTAAGATTTCTCCCAGGTTCAATGATCTCACACTAGTGACTGCACTCAACTGTTGTATGGTAAAGGTACCGGTCCTATTTTAGTGTATTCACGTACATGAACTGGTTAATAGTGAGGCTGATACAAACGGTATACTGTGGTCGAGACTTCCTGTGTAACTTTTGATATATTGTAGGGACAGAATGTCGAGGGCTGCTTATTGAAAAAAGGGGGGGGGGGGGGGTGAATTGCGCGAAAAGGGTTAAGAGCCTCTGATCTAGGCTATTACACACATGGATCACTGAACACATGTAATAGATTGGTAACATAGATTTCTTATCATTTGGATATGTTACTGAACACATAAACACTTGTTTCAGAAGTTTCACGAATGACAGGGAAGCTCTTCTTTGATGTGCTACAGGAATTTTCAGAAGTAAATATTTTACAAAAAACGTTACTATATGTTACAGGGGCATTAACATATATTACATGAACATGAAACATATGTAATTTGAACCTCATACATATGGTGAAAAATTACTGCAAGATGTGCTGCAGTAGTATTCGCACAAGTTACAGAACACTGTAAAGATGTTATAGAATCATTGCCACGTACTACCATATATTTCCAAAACATTGTACACACGTTAATAGAGACAGTAAAGCTAAACACGCTTCAAATCTAAAATAATGAAAAACGTTTTACTTTCACAATTTCTTTACAACAGGAATGATAAACTTTTTCATAACAGCCTACATAATGAACTGTCTATATGGTAATGTGAGCGTGGAAACAATTCCACTGTTCTTACAGTAAGAAGAAAAAGAAACTATGGATAGGAAGACTTCAAATATTGCATAAATATATAAATTTTGAATTAATTTGGCAAAACTAAAATAAGAATGGAGCTTAAAAGTGGTCTGGGCCGCTAGAGAGGGAGGGGCACTATATTTCATTGCATTACTGATTACGTGTAACTTGCAAAAGTAGAAATCAAACACAGTGTCAAGCACAAGATATGAATATCGTTGAAAACACAACTAAAAAAAGGCCCCTCCCCTTCACCGAATGAGTCCACCTATAAATTTTTTATTCCTTTTGTTTTGTTATACAAACTAATTAATTTACATCTCAACAGGTAAAACCAAGTACAATCATGTGCGACTTTGAAGTTCATTTTCTTCCTAAAATTTTTTAGTTTTCCTCATGATATCATCTCATAAAATTGCACATACTCTTAGAATGTATGGGAGAGTCAAAATTTAAATTTACATCAAAACCACAATCACATTCTTTGAAAACAAGGAAAATTATAAACAAAAAAGATGAATTAAATGTCACACTGAGTTAAAGCCAAATGATTACGACTGTAAAACCATTTTGCGATAAAGTGGCAAACAAGTGCCAGAAACAGACCATTTATCAGCCTGTCACCTAGTCGGTAAATGGTTTCGATTTATCAAGTTGGAGATTCATTGAGGCTTCCAAACTGACAAGGAGAAATTTCTGTGAAATGGGCAGACCCAGATATTGAATCTTGAAATGTCTTCATTAAAACGAGAGTGACCAGGCATTGTAATTCTTTTCAGTATATTTCCCTTTTCGAATACTCTGTTTGCTGGTAAATACAGGACAACAATAGGATTGAAACATCCTTTTGCCTTATTGGCAAGATTTTCATTACCAACTTCTACTTCAGAGTGTCCTTTAAACTATTCAGATATTCATGAATTAATCTCCCTGTTTTTCCATTGTTTCAATGTTTCTTTGGAAAATTTCCAATCAGTTGTTGGTTATGAAAGAAGTGGTAAAGTCCATGTATTGCGATATCCTTGTGTAAACACCAGGAGTTTCACCATCACCACATCCAATCCCAAAGCTGATCACCCCCACGTCCCTCCAGGTGTCGCTGCTGCTGTCGTAACACATGTAAGGTCCTCCACTGTCACCCTGCATCAGAAAAAAAAGAGTGATGGTGAGAAGAAAATGAAAATTGAATGGTACTGTTGTAAAACTGCAAAATGAAATGGTCAGTACTTTGAAAAAGAAAGGTGCATAAATGTACGATATCAGTTGATTAAGGCCGTGTTCAGCTTGGGAGCTTGGATAGAGCTGACATAAGAGGTTTTAGATACCAGTTTCTGAAAATGTGTGAACTGCACTTTTCAGCAAGTCATCTTTTACATGATTTGATAAAATTAAATCTTTTGCAGATGTTAAGTTTTGAGACTGAATGGTTTTGCAATAATTCAAGCTACCCTCTTTGTATGCCATGCTGGTGTATTTTAAATGTCTTATGTTCTTTTAAGTAAATCATTTTAATAGAATGCTCTACATAAAGTTGCAGGTGCAGAATGAGCTAAACCTAAATTATCAATCAGGGGCACAGCTACATTTTGGTGACAAGGGAGGGGGCAGGGGGAAAGTTGATTCTTGGTCCCCATTCTTGTCTACTGTCCTGGAGAGGGGTATGAGGGGGAAGGTTGTTCCCTCCCTCTTTAAAAGATTCTGCTGACACAAAGGGCTTAGATGCAAAATGATCTATGTTTGGTTTCTTTTTACACTAGATCAACGTGCTGGAAATTTACTGATTTTCATTCTGTAAATGAATGACTATTTCCTCCCCCTGCCCTTAGAAAAAAAACAGGAAAAATGATATGAAAGCCTGCACGTCACACAAGCATCATGACAGAGGAGGCTATGCTTCTACAACTCAATCATGGCCGCACCACCATTCCAACAAAATAATATCAGTACAAGCAATGTGAACAGTTTCTTTTCAGCGCATCATACCCACTTACGACAGAATGAAAGGGCAGAACCAAGTGAGTGCAAACAAAATTGATAAACAGAAGAAAAAAGGAGGAATGTCAACTTGTGTAGCTAGCCAATGGAAACCTCAAACCAACAATAATTTATACCTTTTCAATCACTTTTTTGTTTTAACTGGTCTTTTCTGTGACTTGTCTTAGTTTTCGACATCATGAAAAGATCACAATTGTGAGAGAAATATTTCCTTATTATTGCTCTCGTAACCCTCCACTCTGCCCCACCAACTTCCCACTCCTCTCACATATTTGTTTCATTCTTTTCTTTTTCCTCTTCTTCATCTTTTCAACATCACGGATGCTGTGTCCTCAAAATTTCTTCTGAGGAGACTACACTGTCCTTGCCCCCTTGTTGGCTTTGCCAGTGTTATCAGTCCTTAATGAATGTAGCGGTCACTTGAGGGTAAAGGCACCGATAATTAGTCCGTACAAGACTGCAAACATTTCAGGGATTTTTTCCCCCACTATCCCTAAACACATTAACACTCTCAAAGGACTTCACAGAATATGAAAGTATGGAAGAAATCTTTATGATACCTGGCAAGCATCTGGACCTGGCACAATGAATCCAGCGCAAAAGTGGGTCTCGGTTATTAATTATTAACAACTGTTCACACACACCCCTGTCAAAGAATGGTATCTCTGCCTCGTAAAGCTCGTTGCTGGCGACACCCGCTGGTGAAGAACGTAAAGTTTATGAAATTAAGGCAAACTATTAATCTACCATCAAAAATGGAGAATATAAGAATGAATATAAGAATAGAAAATAAGTTACAGGAAAATATCAGGTGGAGGGGGGGTAAGGGTTACACCAACTCCCCTCTTGTGAAAATCTTTACCATTATCACAAGAGGGGAGGGATCAATTAATTTAATTACACATGTGGAGCAATTTTAGACATGCTGTGGGAGGGAGTGGACATAACTGGTTGGGAGAATTGGAACTGTCTGGGGTGATGATAATTTGTCTTTTAGACAAAAATAGACATGATCCAGCAAAAATGTATTGATATTCTACTGAAGTGCTACTGTTATCGTTTCATCTATCATGGTCCCATCAACCATAAAGTTGGCAATTTCGTCTTACCATCTTCCTCGGTAAATCCCGATCCAGCTACAAAACAATTGTTCGGGAATGCCAACTCCTCTTCCATGTTGAAGTTGAGAAAAAGAGGACGGACGAAGTCATTATAGACGGCAGGACGGGGCAGCCTAATCAGAGCAATATCATTTCTCTGGCTGAAGTCGTTGTAGTCTGGATGAGGAAATCAGTTTTCAGGTAAAATCTCAAACTCCTGGTGAAATTCTGTTTGGACGTTAAGTAGGAGATCTCTGAGGACGATCGTGGTGATAGAGTCGACGCTAAAGAGCAAAGTAGCAACAACAAAAGAAAGAGAAACTAGGGAGTAAGATCAAAATTTAAACTCTTGAGTGGTTGAAGTGGTCATTTAGTATAGTAAACTTACACTAAAACTTGGCAAAATCAAGTGAAATAAGAACTGAGACTTGTAGCATAGACACAACTGCAGGCAGACCCACTTACCTCTTTGGGTCTTTGACATTGTTTGACTACATATAACTCATGAGTGACTACAAACAGGTAATGCTGTGATTTCTATCACAACACAATTCATTATACGGATGGAGAGTACACAAACGCCTGCCTCAGGTTACTGTGTAGAGTTCCATCACTGGTTTCCTGCCACAAACACCAAAATAAGGCTTCACCTACATCCTCAACCCGAGGAAAGTTTAAGGAAAGTAAGATCTACAAACAAAAATTGGCAGCATCATGTTACAGATGTGAATTTTGTGATTTGAGCTTACATGCAGTGGGCAGCTGTCAAAATCCATTCTCTGTCAATCAGTGTCCCCCCACACTGATGGCTCCCCGAGGAGGTTCTGAGGGATGCCAGCCAGGGCCACGCCCCGGGGCTGGACAATTCACCGTTGACGACCCTTGGCTGGATGAACACCGGAGTTGTGCCGCAGATAACTGAAAGATATTGAGGGCAAATAATAAAGTTGAAATGAGTCAATTAAATTTTATTTTTGATTTCATGTAATTACTTGTTTATGGATGAATGTGTGTGTGTATGTGTTACTCTACATGAATCAGTAAGAGGCAAAGGGTATTGGGGGAGGGGGTAAGGTGTGGCAAAGGAACTTATTTCTTAAAATAAGAGAAGAGGATGAGGCAGTGTGGTGGAATGGTAGAGTAAAACACCAGACAGCTTTTCCAGACTAGCTCTTACAAAATTAGCGACAGCTGAAAACTTCTGGGACACAGAGTTATATTCCCCAATGATATAGTCTGATACTGTCCTGAGCAGATTCAACAAGAGTGGTGTGCAAATTAGAGGCTCAGAAAAGCTTAAAGATTGTCACACCTCTTCACTGAAATGACCAATCAGGTTGTTCTGCAGTAGCTATCTAATAACACAGACAGATACTTGGTAATGTACACACCGTTTTAGTCATTGCCACGTTACCTTCTATTTTAGGACCATTTGACATTTTTGATTTTAGTATTTGACAGAACTGTAGCAAGCAGAGTATTTAAATTTAGTGTAGCCAACACAACAGATTGTATTTCTCATGCATCAGCTCTGACTGCATTCGTGACACCACCATTCGTGAACTATCGCTTCCATTCTCGCTCATCCTGCATACAGATTGCAAGCTGTTAAAATTCATGTATGCCAACATAATTAACTCTGTAACACTCAATCTTCTTTCCTCAAGATATAAATATTCATGACTTTTTTCTTCAGCCAGTTATCAAACGTTTAGAAGGACGGTAAATATAGAGACTTTGGTCCTTAGATAGGACAAACCTGCAATTGTCCGCAGGTGTCACAATACCTACCAAACACCTGCTGGGAAGGTTAACTTTAGTGGTGGCGTGTTCATCAAATCAGTCAACATGGATACAGTTAACTGCTCCCGTCATATCTGGTTATTGATCCCCTTTTACAACTCTCTGACATTAAACATTTTCCTCAAGGTGATGGGTGGGGGGAGACAGATTTCAGATTCACAGAAATGAAACCCTTTGATTCAACCATCATGTTAAATGTTTTCATGTTGATATTCTCAATGGCTTATGGTAGTTATCATTAAAGATATGACTGCAGAGGGATAAGTATGGCTACAGAAATAACTTTGGCTTTTAAAAGAAGTATGGCTATCCATGTAAATAATTTTCATCTATGATTGGCTTAAATGCAACAATTCCTAAAAAAGTTAAATGGTCCTAATTTTTTTTTTCACTTTCGGTATATTAAAAATGTGCTCATGAAGTTATGGCTATGATAAATACTCAACAGTGCCTTTCCAGTCTCTATCACACATATTTTTTCTGCAGAAATGACACATAATATGCCCTACCATGCAGCTCAAGAAAACCTAGACAGCGCGAAGTGATAAAACTGACCTAATGTGATATTAAAGTGTTTGCACTCAGTTTTGACTCACTGAAACAAATAAATAGTGTGGTTTCATAAAGTGGTCTTTTTTATAGCATCCATGGAAAGTTATCTGGGATTATTTTGATGAAAAAGAAACTAGATTTATGGGCAAATAAGAAAGAGATCAGAAATATATCACTTGCAATTGGACATAAACTTTCGATTTAACGAAGCATTAGACCTTCACAAACTGGTTGTTGGTTGCTCCAGGTGCCGTCGACCTGGCAAGTATGGGTTCCATCCTGGCCGGCATCCAGCATCCATCCATCGTTGCAAGTGTAGGTACAGATGCTGTTTGGGGCAATCCCATCAGTGCACTGCATTATAGCATTGGCCACCTCGGGTAGCTGTTCGCAGTCTGCTGAGACTGGCACTGCAGAAAAAATTGCAAGTCATTTGTATTTCCAAAATAAATAAACCAACATCTCACAAGTTCCACATATCGTTACCTCTGGTCATGTTTCAAACCCAAAGTACAGTATGCTTTCCAGGTTACAATTTTCTTATGAAATGGATTGGGGCCTTTAATTATATGCTTTGATGCAGTTAACTTCTAAATTGAATTGAGTAGTAACAGTCCCTAGTAAACTACAGAACTTCAATAGGCCTTTAAAGTTTTTTTTCGACAATCTCACTACCTTGCAAATTGTCACCATTAAATGACTTTGCAGAAAATGAAAATGCATGATGCGTGCCAAAGCTGGGGAATTAATTAAGGAAGGAATTAATTAAGAGCACCTTCATGATAGTTTTCATATATGTTTCTAAAATTACTCTTCATAAAACCCTCATGGTAAAGACTAAATTAGGATTTCACAGCATAGGCAGACTAAAAAACATCTTAACAGATATTACCTTGCTCACAGACGAGCTCTGCCCCGAACCACGATCCGGTTTGTGGGTCGCATGTCCTGGATGCACCCTGATTCGGAGACGCAATTTGAAAACCTTCCTTGCAAGAGTAGGTACACACACTTCCGGCAAAGAAGTTATCTGTACAACTTGGAGCAGCACCATTGGGAATGGCACCTAAGACTGGGCAGGTGACTATAGACAGAAATAGAGTGAACAAAATCAGCTAACTTTTTCAGTTTAGTTCTTTCGTAATCCACATGAAAAGTGAAATTCGAAATAATCTACCACATACCACATTAAGACAAAAGGCATTGCTGGAAACTGGAAGCTGGAAACTGCCTACAGAATGTGCTAAGCCGTTCTTTTCAGGCCAGAGTTCTATTGTAACCACTCTTTTGTGTGCAATAGGATTTACTCTGTAGAGACACGCACCCTAGAATGTAACGGTACACACACGGAGGAGGTTCAGGGAGTGAGTGCATTCAAGCGTGGCTCATTAAGTGTTGGTTGTCAAGTTCATTTAAGAGGAGAGCAACAGCGACCAGCAGTTACGGGCGGTTAGGAAAAAGAGGAACCCCTAAGTGTGTTATATCTTGTTACAGATGTCACACAGCCTTTGCCCTGACTGTAGGTTTTTTTGCACTGTTTTTCATATAATTGTACGGAAATTAGTCGTCATACCCAGAGACAAAGATATGCTTTTCAGAAGGGGGAATGTTTTCTGATTAAAAGCAAGAAAAAACAGTTTTTAGCAATTGATCATGTTTAGTGTTTTTCATGATTTTGCTTACATTTTATTTTCAATAACTGTACAGTGTTACTTTCTGTTTATTTATGAAGCATTACATGATAAGTGTTTACTGAATGTGACATTGAAACACCTTGTGAATATGACAAAAAATATAACTATTAGAAAAAATCTAAAAAGAGAAATAAAGTAGAAGACCAGCTGTAGTACATAGCCTTTTATTTGTTCAATAAATGGTAAAACATGACAAATGTCGCCCACTTCAAATATATATTGGTACTTAGAGAGGCTTGTTGAGTTGCTTCCTACAATTAGCTAAATTTGCCTAAGCCTGTCAAGTTTCCTTAACATACTAATGACAAATGGTCAAATTAAGAGAATCCCGATGTTCCACATACAAAGGAGCATAAATGAGTAAGTATGAATGATCCAATTAGGTTTTTGAAAATTTGTGACCAGACACTTTTTATATTAGTGCTTATTCACGTGCAAACAGCCAGTATGAGCAGGGTCAAAAATGCAAAAAAGTTTGAGTTTTCATAACAATGGATGTGAAACTTGACTTATTATGCTGATCATAAGCATTGTAATGTGTGTGTGTGTCATGTGTTAAACCCTTCAAAATCATCACAAGCTTATTGATATCAACTCAATGAGCCCTTTTGATGAATGAAAAAGTCACCATAAATACTGAAAATGAACTGACCTTGGACACACCATGGTTCTGGAACGGACCATTCACCGGTACCACTACACGTCCTGCTCCCGGTGGTTTCGAACCTGAACCCATCATTACAGGAATACATGCACACACTGCCAAAATTGAAATTGTTGGTACAAACTTGCAGATTCTCATTAGGGATAGGTAGAAGACTAGGACATGTCACTAACAGAAAGAAAAGGAGCAGAAAAATACAGGGCCATTAGGATGTAGCTGGCGAAAAGAATTCACCTGCAAACATTTTTGATTTATTTTTGTGGTTATTTTGTTAAAGACCACCAATGTCAATGACTATAGTAAAACATCATGCGCTAGTTTTCATTACAAATCTGCAGTAAATCACTTGAAAATTTTGCTCTCCACTACCATCCATAAATTTCATTTCACAGAATTTTTTATTTTACGTTTACTGTACAAGTAGTAAAAACTGCGAGCAAACCATTGTCAGCCTTAGCAAATCCTCGTCAGCAAAGTCACAAACCCTCACTCAGCAGAAACATAAACTCTAGTCGGTAGAACAACAAACCCCTGTTAGAAGAACCACATGACCTAGCAGGAGAGCCAAAAATCCTGGTCAACAGTCTAAAATGTCACCCAGTAGCACCACAAAACACAGTAGTACCAAAGTATCAGTAGAATCACAAATCCCTGTCAGTAGAACCATAAATACCTGTCCAAAGAGTAGCAAAACCCCTATCAAAGTCACAAACCCCTGTCAGAAGAGTAACAAAACCTCTGTTCTCAGAGTCAAGAGCCCTGGTCAGGAAAGTAAAAATATCCCTGTCAGTTCAGCAGAGTCATATGCCCCTGCTAGTAGAGTCACAAACCCCTGTCAGCAGAGTCACAAACCCCTGTCAGATGAGTCACAAATCATTGTCAACAGACTTGCAAACACTGGTCAGTAGCACTTCAAACCACAGTCAGCTGAACCTCAAACCCTTGACAGTGGAACCACAAACTCCTGGTCAGCTGAACCACAAACCCTTGACAGTGGAACCTCAAACCCATGGTCAGCAGAACCACAAACCCCTTGTCAGCAGAACCACAATTTATTGGTAATGATGAGTAGCATTGTAACACATTTCAAAAGTTTCCCTAAATTTTAAAACTGACTGGGAGCCAATAACCATAAACTTGTTTGAAGTCATTTACAAATATCAATTTCAGATAAATTTACTTAGAAAATGTTTTAAATTACACTAAATATGTTGACAAATTATGAAAGGAATTGATGCAAATGTAAATAATTTGAGAAGTTTACACTGCAATGAAAGGCAATCTAGAGCAGCACACATTAATCATATCAGTGAAAGCAATAGTCCACCCACTCCAAATACACTCTGGTACTTCATGCATGAAGAGTCACCATGGCAACTAACCTTGGACACATGATGGTTCCGGAATGGACCATTCACCGGTATCAGCACACGTCCTCCTCCCGGCGGATTCGAACCTGAACCTATCATTACAGGAATACATGCACACACTGCCAAAATTGAAATTGTTGGTACAAACTTGCAGATTCCCGTTAGGGATAGGTAGAAGACTAGGACACGTAACTGGCAGAAGAAAAAGGAACAGAAAAAGTACAGTGCCATCAGGATATAGCTGGGGTATAGATTTAAACCTGCCATTATTTTTGTTCTACTTTTGTTGCTACTTTTTTATAGTAGAATAAACAGGAAAACAAGCCAAGCCAGCAGACAAAAAAAAACCCGGTTAGCAAAAGCACCAACCATGGTCGGCACACATGCAAAACCTTGACAGGAGAACCACAAACTCAGGCAAAGAGCAAAATTCATAAATGTTCCGACAGAATTAAGATGCTTGTTAATTTAAGTTGGCTGATTTGTAAAATAACTTTCCATTAAATTTATCAGAACCACCAGAAAGTTACTTCTAAAAGTATTTCACTTAAGCCATGATGTGTGTCAGATGGTGGAAACAGAATCAATTAAAGATTTCAAGTTAAGTCAACACCTCCAAAAAAGGAGGATTATTTCGCATCAAGTTGTAAGCACCAAAAAAAAAATTACAACAAAGGAAGACAAAATGATTACTTTGTTCACAAGTAGGTTGCACTCCCGTCCACATTCCGGTTTGTTGGTCACATACCCTAGACGCACTCTGCGGTACAATGTGAAATCCAGCTTTGCAAGGGTAGGTACACACACTACCAGCCAGAAAGCCGTTAGTACATACAGGAGGAACGCCATTAGCGGTGGCATTTAAAACTGGGCAAGTCACTATTTACAGAAATAAAATAGGATGGTTTGTTCAATGAAGTCTTGGCAAGATATGGAATAAGACTAGCAAAAAGACTCACAAAACATAGTTGCAATCAGTTTGCAATCTGTCAGCATAAAAACTAAAGGCAACAAGAATCAAACTAAAAAAGCCAGCAGGCTTTCTGAAGTACGCCCCTTTATATGTCTCATTATTACCTTTTTTTATTGTAAAAGTATTTCAACAATGGAAAACATTAATTACTATCATTTTGTAATCTGTGACTATAAAAGCTGAAGGCTCTTAGGAAACAAACTCAGAAGTCAGCAGTCTGTCTGAACTAAGCCTCTTTATAAGGATTTCATATGTCTATTTATTACCTTTTTTATTGTAAACAATATTAAAGACACAGAAAAAGAAATGAGTACCACCTTGTTCACAGGTGGGCTGTATTCCACTCCATGTTCCAGTTTGTGGGTTACATGTCCTTGACCCAATCTCAGGTACAATCTGAAATCCTTCATTGCAAGAGTAAGTGCAGGCACTTCCAGCAAAGAAGCCATTTGTACAACTAGGAGCGACTCCATTGGGTATCGCCCTCAGGTATGGACAGGTGACTACCGACAGAAATGAACAAGAAAATGTAAATTTATTACGTTTGTTGCATAATCTGCAAGTATGAAAATATTAAAGTACGAAAAAAGTCAAAATAAGCAGTTGATTTTTTTGGGTTTGAAAGAATGACCGGGAACAAGATTCTCATTAGTAATCACCCTGCTCTAATGTACAATGTACTTCACTATATATGCCAGTCGTAAATCACACGTATTGGACACACCATTAAAGTGTTATTTAAAATCCATCCATTACTCCCTTTCAAAGTCGATCCATGCTAGTACCCCGTACTGCTACCCCCTGACACTTTCTCAGTTCATCCCTTCCTTTATCTCTTTGTTGCTTTAGGCCACTCTCTGCATTTGTCCCTCCTTGCCTCCATCCCACCCTGACTTTGTCCTTCCTTTAAACTTGTCCCTCCGTTCCTCCGTCCCCCTCTGCCTCCATCTCTCTTGAGGGTTTCTGTGCCATCGAGATGATTTCAATGATTACGTCACGACTTTTGCGTGATTATTTCCTGACCAAATTGCTGTAAATACTCCTATCAGAATCTGATCCATGATTGTTGCTGAACGATTGTAATAAACAATGAATTTGTTTAACTCTCAACTAAATTAGCATTCCCTTACAAATATCATCACTTTCTTATGACTTTTGTCACTTTAACAAAAATGGAAGACTTTCAATGCCTGGAAAGTAAAAATAAAATTCCATGTTTTTTTACAGGCCACAGGGATCCAGTTTTGACTTGGTCCTTCATTCTTTCATGTCTCCCTGTCTTTGGCCCACCTTGCCTCCATCTATGTCATTCGTCTGTCATTCCCCCGACATCCATACCAGAATACAGAATACATTTTTGTTCGTAGTGGCGACAAACTAAAGTAATTTCCTGACCTTTTTCTACTTCTAGAATTTACCCAAGTTAAGCTCTCTTTATATTCACCATGAATAAGTGGATGTGCTTTCTCTTGGAAGCCCTACAAACCAGTAAAGATAGGGATCAAAAGCAAAATAAATTGAGCATAAGACCAGAGGTACTGTATTATATTGGCCTCCTTAACCCTTGATGATATAATGAGTTAGAACAAAGTATCAATAAGTCTACCTCGTTGACAAGAAGGTGGTTCCCCAGACCAAACTCCACCGACTTGACAAACAAGCTGAGAATTTCCAACGATGGCAAAGCCGTTCTGGCAGGTGAATGTACAGACACTGCTGATCGTGTTTCCATTGTTGCAGAATATGTTACCATTGGCAGGGACAGTTAAGGCAGGACAATGGGGAACTGTGAGACAAAGGAAAGACAGAGAGAAAGATGACAAGAAACTACTAATCATCCCTTGATGATGGAGTTGGAAGAGGAATATAAAAGTTGCCGTTCAGTTGCAAGCGTGTTGTCAGATCTATACTAAAGCAAATTGAAGGTAAGAATAATTAACAGAAGACAATTAGTGCTGTCAAAAAGAAATGCAATTAATAGGAAAATGGCTGTAAAAGATTATTGCCAGCAAGAGAATACAGCTTAAAGAAAGGAAAAAGTAAAGTAACATTAAGAACAGCAAAAAACCAAAACACACAGAAAAACATCAAGATGCAAAAGAAAAACAAAACAGAAAAATTTATGGAATTTGAGTTCTATATTTGTCAATCACGGTAACTCACAAAGATTTTAAAATCTGTGTATGCCTAAGGGGCGCCCATGGCAACAGATAAAGGTACAAATTATCTGATATATGTAGGCTAATTGTGGTTGAAAGTCAGTTCTGTCCAAGGAATTATTAAGACCACATAAAATTTTGTCTGGTTTGAAGCAGTTCATTACAGATGTTAAGTACTTGCATCAACACCATGAAAATTACAAAAAATGCGTGAATTTGGTAGTAAATCCAGCAACGTAATGCCAACGATTACACAACTGACCAAAGCAACCAATGATCTCCCCCGACCACTGGCCAACAGCCTCGCATGTGCGTACGCCATCCTGACCCGTGTTGCTAATGAAACCTGCACTACAGGAGTATGTGCACATGCTCTGAAAGTTGTTATTGTCCGTGCAGGTCACTGTACCGCATGAGAGTGACCCTGTAAGATCTGGGCAGGTGATAGCTGATAAGACAAAAAGGAAGGAATTAAACTTACAGACCAAACAAAAGATGTTAAAGTTAATCTAAACATACACAACTGAATCCGAAAAGACTTAAAGTGATAATAACACTGGTCATGGTATGCACGTATCAGGAAAAACTTAATACGATAGTCCTACAACAGCAACGTATGATTTAACATGATTCGGATGGTGTGATATGAGGTTGGGGTTAAGAGGCCCTCTCTGGCAGAATTTAAAGCTGATGACCAACCAGATCTCATCTTTCGATTTAAACTAGCTCACAAATTTATGTATCTCTTCCTTTGTCGGGACCTGAAGAAATTCAGGATGGATGAGGCCCATACAGTAGTTGGTAAAAGAACCCACATTACAAGCACCAGAATGAGAAAATCATTCTCAGCTGCATGCAGATAACCTCTTAGTGACATGTTGATGAGCTGAAACTTAGCGACTTAAAAAATACCGTAGGCAGAATAAACCAAAATGTATATCATTAGGAGATCCTACATAATAATGTGTGCATCAAGTGACATAACAAACTTTATCTTAGGTGACAAAGGTACTTCACATTCTTCAAACTTTTACTTTCTCCAGAGAAGCATAATATGAGAGGTGTGAGGAACATAACCTGGCTGTTCCATCTGAGGTCTCTTTCGGACATATGTCACTTGAACACCGCCCTCACACTCCCTTTTCGCCCCCTGCAACATTCAGTGCCATCAATCTTCCAACTTACTGTACATTGACAAGTAGGTGCCTCCCCACTCCATTGAAGGTGATTTTGACAGGTCCTCGTCACACTCCGTGGGACTGAGAGGTATCCTTCATTGCAAGTGTAGATGCACACACTTCCTAACTCGGAACCTTGTAAGCATATCACATCACCATTTGAAATCGGGGGAAGTGGCAGGCATTCTTGACCTGTCAGGGCCAAAGTGAGATTCAGAGAATCCAAATTAGGCCAGACATATGATAATGTCAATGGCAAACATCAAACTTTGGAGAACTTGAAGCAACTAGGCTATTGTTTTCTATGAAAATGTGCAACTTAAGCCAGGAGGTCCTTCTTAATGAAAAAGAAAAAAAACATTAGCCTTTATCTTTAATCTTCTATCTTGCTCTTCCATTAGATACCAACATGAAAAAAAATCTATGCCACAATTTTCTTAGCAGAAATTTCATAAACTAGAGTGTAAGGTAGACTGAAGACCACCTTCCTTTTTCTTTTTAATTCTTTTTTTTTTTTTGAGGGGGTAAGTTTTTATACTGTAGCTTCTTTTAAACTGTGAGCCAGTTCTATGGTATACTTGCAAAAATGCAGGGACAACAACAAATCTGGCCTTAAGCAGTTTCTGTTTGACATACACACTTTCACTGAAAAAGTTAAAGGCTTTCACATCAAAAAGACAAAATCACAAGACAATTGTAACCTACTTATTAGGAGCAGTTGAAGTTGAACTTTTAGAGATTGCTCTGTATAATATTTGCATAACTGATGCACACCGGCTGGCCATCCACATCGCAATTTCTTTGGCAGGTTGCATTACCATGGGTACAATATGAGAAGACAGGAGAAAGCACTGAGAGCGGTCTAATCTGCAGATAACATCCTCACAAAAAGGTTGTTGTTGGTGGTGGGGGTGGTGCAGAAAAAGCTTCACCGATCAATGGTCATCAAGTTGGCACAACATAAGCATGCTTTCTTCTTAATGAGCAAACTTGGACGACTTTATAAACATCTATTCCATGGTTCACTTTATAACCACTATTGGAAATTTTTGGAATGTGACGACAAACATAGGAATACATTCTTAATGATGGAAATGAAGTTAGAACAATCAGACAGCTGTTACATTACGTGACTCAAGAGGGCATCAGTAACTGAAATAAAGGCTAATCTCAATGGAATTTAAAATGTTTTTAAAAGGAGATTCACTGGACTTGAATGATGTTTATTCAGACTCAATCTTAATAGGAAAGAGACGAAGAGCAAAAAGACTTATGGAACAAAAATATTCTTCTACCTTGACAAGCTGGTTCTTCAACATCCCATACCCCAGATGATTCATAAACTCTGGTTGATGACCCAATGAGGTTAAAACCGATTTGGCAGCTGTAGGTACAAACACTGCCAAAGAGAGCGCCATTGGTGCAACTTTCCAGAGCACCGTTTGGTATCTCATTTGGGGCAGGACAGGTCACAGCTGTGGGTGAAAGACATAGACATTGCCACTGAATATGCAAGTGGAGTGAATGGTTATTTGAATATTCATAAAAGCATGTACCCAAATTAAGCACATGTAGCACAAATTATATGAACATTATGGCCAATGAACTGCTGCACATTTGAATTTCATAGAATTTCATATTGAACTGAAAACATGCAGCCAGACATACAATTTGACTATACTATCCAGCTGTAAGTTTTGAAAATGCTATGAACAAAAGACCTACTGGATTTAAGTGCTGTCCATTCCAATTCATCCCAATCATGAATGAATGAATGAATGAATGGATGAAAGGTTTAAGCACAGCCTCTACCTTGACAACAAGGCATGCATGGTCGTGATGAAAACAAAATAACCAATGTTAAATAGTAGAAAACAATTTAAAATAACAGAAAACAAAATGGAAAGAACATAAAATGTATGCAAAAGGAACTTACTTAACATTGAGCTTCATTACAAAATTATTGGCATTAGAAAATTAAAGAGCAGAAATAAATTATTCGTTAAAAGAAAATCTGATGTCATATCAGAAAAACATGTTGCAACAACAATTTGTGTCTCAAACTATTGACGAAACTATTTCAGCAAATACAATGTTACCTTGACAAGAGGGTTCTTCAACATCCCATGCCCCAGTCAGCTGACAAACTCTCGCTGATGACCCAATGAGGTTAAAACCGGTTTGACAGCTGTAAGTACAAACACTGTTTAAAAGAACACCATTGGTGGAGCTTTCCATAGCAAGATTTGGTATCTCATTTGGGATAGGACAGGTAACAGCTGTGGGTGAAAAGGCAATGAGATTGTAACTGAATGCAACTGACTGTGTAAGAATGGAAGTGAATGGAAATTTGAATATTCATGAAAGCATGTACCAAAATGAAACACATGTTGTAAAAGTTACCAGAATATTCATTGGAGCTGGTACCAATTTACCTGCAATATGCAGCCAGATATCTGATTTGACTCAACTATTCAGCTTTTAAAATGTAATTCACAAAAGATGCACTGGATTTAAATGAGGTTCATTCTCCCTCATAGAAATACAAGAGCAAAAATTAATTATGACGTCTCCCAGGCTACTTCTCTGGAATCGCCCTTCGGGTTTTGCGAGATTTGTCTTACAAGATGCATACGCTTGTCAGAAGAAATGGACCCTTTATGCACACAGCCTGCATACACAATCTCAGGTCTTACATTGTTTTGCCACAGCAATTTTTCACAATCATCGCAATGTTCATGGACAAAGGGAATAAAGTACCTAGACAAACCACGAAGTTATCAGCAATCAATAAATAAATCAGGGTTCTGATTCAATGAAAAAACTGCACTGAAAAACTTGTATATGGATATACTGTAACTAGATGAACATTACTACTACCGCACTGACCAAGTGGGCAAACACAATTACCTTCACATGACAATTGTGTAATTTGTAACTCTGTCTAATCCGCATTTTCTATCAATTACCCCGTCCTCTTGTACAGTTTGCATGCATTGGTTTGGTGTCGCAATCATTGTTTACACCCACCTGTAGGTTCCTTTGTACCATATGCTCTGTTGTTTGCACTGGGCTAATGTGAAGATTATTAAAATGTCTAATGGCCAGTTCAGTTAATACTTGTGTAAATATTTTTGTGGTTTGTACATGTATCAAGTACCGATCCACCTTCAAGGAAAGTTGCCTAGCGTTACATTTACAAGTTACCATAAACAGCACCAGACAACTGTATGTAAGGTACCGATTCATCAGAGAAGTTTTGTCTACATTGTTAGTTCTCATAAATAATGTAAAATAACGCAGTCAGCGTACGGGACGGCATCACGTTCTAGTGGCCATACACTAACTAATCTCTATGTATACTGGATTGGAGGAACAGCTGTTTGCCACTGTGAACCAAGTGCAGGTCGTGTTTACTGTAAAGAAAATACTGCCAGTTGATTGCCTATCATGACTTCCTGGACTAATTATCAGCAAGAATCATTAGGCCAATTTAAACCAGTCTCAGGATTTGATTTAACTTCTCTGTCTCGCCGATGGGGGCTACGCTCAGTTTGCAAAGCGAATTCAGACTTCTAGTTTGTTGAAAGAAAATGTGATGTCATATTCAAAAACATTTTCAACAAAAATTTTTGTTCCAAACTATCTATGAAACTATTTAAGCAAATGTAATGTTACCTTCACAAGTGGGTTCTTCAACATCCCATGCCCCAGTCGGCTCTCATTGATGACCCGATGAGATTAAAACCGGTTTGGCAGCTGTATGTGTAAACACTGTTTAAGAGAACACCATTGGTGCAGCTTTCCAGAGCACCATTTGGTATCTCATTTGGGATAGGACAGTTAACAGCTGTGGGTATAAAGGCAGAGAGATTGCAACTGACTATTCAAGCTAGTGATTGGTTATTTGAATATTCATTAAAGCATGTCGTAAAATAAAACATGTAACACAAGTTATCTGAATATTCATTAGAGCTAGTACCAAAATGAAATAGGTATAAACTACAGGGCCATGGTGAGAAAAAATTTCAGCTAATATATTATTTTTAAGTTTGGAGTAATGCTTCCGTGGCCAATGAACTGCAACATATTTGAATTAAATACAGAATTATCAACATGCAGCCAGACATACCATGTGGCTCTACATTTAAGCTCATTTTGTTGAAAAGGTATTAGGTACCCTGGATTTAAAAGTTGATCATTCCAAAGTATGATTACCTGTAATTCACAAAAAATAAAAAACTGAAAATCAAAATCAGACCTGTACAAGTTAAATCAGATCCACTCCACTGCCCGTCTGGTCCACAAGTCCTGACGGAGGAGAACGTCGATGGATCGGATAGGAGCAGGCCTTCATTGCAAGTGTAAAGGCAGTTGCTTCCGAGAGCTTCACCATTGGTGCATCTTATCTCACCACCGACCAGAGTTCCAATGAGGGTACGGCAGGATATCACAGTCTCCTCTGTAAGGATGAAAGATGCCTGAATAATTTTGCCATTTGCTGAGATGGGAATTACTTTATTATTGATATTCAGCAGTTGAAATAGCAGTTCTTAGTTTTTTTTTATTTTGAAGAGGACTTGAGAAAGGGGCATTGAGGGTAATACAGACCAGCATTTTTATCTGTTTGTAAAATCAAAATCAAAATAGCTTAATATCCGACCCATACCCATCTGGTACCTGGTTATGGGACGAGAATGAAGTCCTATCATCAACACAGGCATTTTGACAGTTACCTCATAGTTTGTGTGGAGAAGTGTAGTTAGTGCAACACCCATACTTTCTCATCAGATTGTTTTCCATACTATCTTATATTTTGATTCACTTCAGATGGTGGCAGAGAAAGATTGTAATGCAATCAATGTTTTAGAAAAAATTGTGGTGAAATGAACTTATAAATAAGTTGAAGCATCCATCGGTGATTCACATACAGTTAAATATCTTACTTTTCCCACCAAAACAGATCCATAAATATTGACCAAAGGAATTAATAATTGTCATTTGCAGTGAGGAGGAATCAGGGAGTATGTTAAAATATATATGAAAAGGTCAGGGAGGTACCCAAATTACCCATGAAAACAGTGTAAACATATCAGGAATGGTATAGGACAGACTCTTGTTAATGACAGGACACTGACTTTGTAGAATTTATTCTACATCCATATACACATCCAGGTTTCATTTGTTAAAGCTTTGGAATTAAGTTCAGGTAAATACACATTATTTCATATCAGCCTCAAAAGCTCATAGAAAGAACACATGTTAATTCTATGAACATGATTGATTAACACTGAAGTAAAACTAACCTATACATGTTAGAGCTGAGCCTGTCCAAAGCCCCGCCTCGAGACACCGCCTCCCCTCACTCTGGACGTCGCTGACGCTGAACCCTGAGTCGCAGACTGTGATGCAACTGCTGCCGACGTTGGTCATATCACTGCATGCTATCATACCGTTGGGTGGTGCTTCTAGCGTAGGGCAACCTCTTACTATACAAAAAGCCATAAAAAGTGGAAAGGATGTGTTTCTGAAAATAAATCAAGACCATTTCCACAAAAAAGAAAAAAACAGAGGTATCATGGTAATTTTAGGAGTCACATGATCTATGTTTTGGATGATACATTTCTGCACTTTGAGTAAGCTCTTGGATAAACCCAGATCTGTTGAATGTTCTTAAAAGTTGGTTTATTTATTTGGAAATGGTTCACATCCATGTTAGAGCAGCAAGTATTTTTGGATGCAACTGAAGAAAAGTGCCAGTAAGCTGCAAGTATTAAAGGTTACTATGTGTGACCTTTGTCATTTTTCAGTAGAAATCTCAGCTGCACTTCGAATCTAGGTTCGCTCAAGAACTTAACACCTTGTCTGGTTTTCCGGAATAACTTGATTGGCGACTTAACAAATTGATTTATAGTGACAAAATTCTTGTGATTGAAAAAATTAAACATACATAAAATGCAATCAAGTGTCAAAATATTGAATTAATCAGTTGAAAATGTATGAAGCCAATGTGACGTTTGCTGACCTAAAATAACTAATGACATCCCCGACAGTGACATCAATATTTCTTCCTAGGATAGTACAGACTCGGAATATTGGGCACACTCAATAATTCAAGTGGGGAGGATTACCAGTTTTACAAAGTTGATCAATCGCCAGTCCCTTGATATTTCTTTGACACTTTTACATCATTTTAGTTTTTAAAGTTATAAAAACTATAACTTTTACTTGATATAGATGAACTAAAAATACACAACTTTAATACAGCAAAAACAAACTTGAGTACATAAACTCACATATTTTATCATTTCCTAGTGTAGCATTGTTGTTATTTTGCATTTGTGAGGTCTGTTTGTCTCCACCTATTATCTACACAGCTCTCATTTTCAAGCATATTATATTTTTGAGGTCTGCTGTACCTACAGTATCTTTCCAAAGAATACTGTACAGTATATCCTCCTCATGGTAGAAACAGCTTAATCTTTCTACAAAGAAACTAACTCAAATTCTGACTCATGCATATTCATCAAATTTGACTGCATATGCTTTGTCTTACTGCTACATGGTACCACCTAGCTATAGTCACAAATATTAGAAAAAAACACAAAAACAGATCATTTCATGTTTGTTGATATTTAAACCTTGCATGCAGAGAGTATGTGATTAATATTTACAATTATAAATATTCATGAATGAGCCAGGCGGTATGCAAATTACTTACAAATGAAGGAAGGAGGACTTCCGGTCCATTGTCCATTTCGACATATACGGGCCAACAAATTTCCCCCTTGCTCTAAAGTGAACCAGTCCACACATCTGAAAGTACAAATGCTCTGATCCACGTTGGCACGGGAATATGACATCGTAGAATTTTCTATTTCCACTAGCAATGGACAAGCAGGCACTGCAAAGGAAATATTGAATTTTTGTTTCCACGCGAAGAATGTTGCTTAGTAAATGATTAGACAATGTGCAAAATACATTCTTGTAAAATCCATAACAGACAAAACTTCAACAACTTTAAGTCTGCTGGCAGTTTTTTTCACAGATACAGATAATCTGAAATCACAAGACTTTTTGAAAAGGCAAACCGTTCTCACTACTTCTGGTTGACATGCAAGCCCATTTAACCATATCATCCTTTTTAGTACAAAACATTTGAAAACAAACATTCGAGAAGATTGAAATGAAACTTACTTTCACAGAGAGGAGCAACATTTGTCCATCTCTGGTCCTCTTGACAGACCCTGTCTGGCAGACCAAGGAGAAAGAATGGAGAGTTGCATGTGTGGGTGCAGCGACTGGACACCTCCTTGCCCATGGTGCAGGATATGACCCCGTCAACCAATGGATCGAGAGGAGGGCATGTCAGCACTAAAAGAATGTAAAAAAATTATGAAATGGGAGTATGTAATACAAAGTCATTTAAATCTTTTCTGATGATGGAAAACATTAACCAGATTAAAGGAGAAACTCTAATCGGGTGGACAGAGTGGTCAACTAAAGTACCGTGAAGGTGGAAATTTCAAAAGAGTTCGATTTGTGAAGAACCTGAAAAGAATGAAACACGACACTTATCCGAGCCATGCTGAGTGAGCTCTTAGCAGTTCCAAGAGGACGGAAGAGAACACAAGCACGAGGAAAAAGCAATCTCAGACAAGTATGACAAAGAGAGCAAACGGTGATAAAACAAAGAAACATGACGAGCATGAAATATGTGAAATGTCCATGGTACTTTACTGCGGAGAGTGAACTAAGAATGAATTGTGTTTGGAAAGTGAATATGCTAGGAGGATCAAAACTGGTCACCTACAAAGTTGTTCCCCTTTTTCACTACTTCCTGCCTCAAGAATGAATTAATTTATGAAAGCAATGTCATGCAGTGAATGATTCCCGATGGCCCTGTGAGATAATCTGCCGAGAGAGAAAAAGTACAAAGGTGTGATCATTTCCAGGGAATGAAAAGGAAAGGGAGGGGTAGAGGGGTAAAGATATAAAGTAGGTGGGGAGAGGGACAGTGAATGCATAATAATAACCTTCTAGAGATAAATACATTGTGATTTAAAAAAAGAAAACAGTAGCTATTGCCTGGTGGCAATATTATTTATAAAACCATGATTTATTATGACACATATTCATATATGATAAGTTTATCTATCTAGAGATACTAGCATTAAATATGTACTGTAACAATAACGCACAGAATGTCACTTTAGGCCTGTTTGAAAATGCAAAACAAAGTAACGTGGCCATAATTGATGAGGACTATTATGCTGTACAAATGACAACTGAGTGCATTTGATGAGTAACGTCTTAAACAGAAAACAAAATCTCAAAAAACAGGAAAGGCATCCTTTATCTACAGGTAATTCCAAACTACTACATTTCTGAGAGTGGTATTGCTTCTAGGGCCTAACCAAAGATTTAGGCTAATTCATGGAATGACCACTAGTGTGTAATAGTTTCACTGTTGTTTGGAAATAATTACATACAATAATTTTTAAAGGGTATTTACAGATCTGAATCTTTGAAAAGCAAAACGTTACAACTACTGCACTGTACTGTAGATAGTAAAACAACAAGCATCAGTTAAATTGATGGGAAATTGCATGGGAGAAGCTTAACATGTATAGTGTGTTGAAGTTTGAAATTTTACAGCCAATACCTACATTTTTTTAAATGTATGTCATTATACTGATGTTCAAGTGCTAATAGTTTAGAAGAGGCACAACAGTCAAGCTAATTGACCTACTCATTTTGCTTTTTTTAGAGAGGTACTACATTGCTTCTAGAGCAGGCTTCCTCAAATGGCAGCACCACTTGTGGCATGTGACTTGGTTTGTAGTGGCATGCAAAGAGCACTAGGAGAATTGAGAAGTTGCACCTATCTGTTTAACCATGCTGACAAAATTATTTTGTAAATCTGTAACTTCCCTCAGACTTATATAACAGACTTTACACCTTACATCCCCTCCCTCAGTACAGCAAACCATGGCACATTATATCAAAAACACTTTTAGTCATGTGGTACATGCTCCAGCCACAAGAGGAAGCCTGTTCTAGAGCCTAACCGAATAGTTAACCTTATAGTCCAGATGAAATCAACTAATTGTCCTATGGTATTTTGTACACAGTTCAGACCATGAGTCCTTCACAACTTACAAATATACAATAACTAAAAATACAAAAGGAAAACTGTAAGTGTTTCTTTGTACCAGGAATACCACACTTGCAAACGTGCAACTTTCAACTTCTGTGAGTTTTCAACGATGAACTTCAAGCGAATATCTGATGAAGAGTTTTGTCCAGCAATGTGACTGCATTATATTAGATAGCATAGTTTATTTTGCAAGTAGCCTCTGAAATCCTCTTTTTTTATGAAAATGTTATAAATCTTTTGTTTGCTTTATCTCAAAGTAATCATCATGCTTCATGTGATGAGAATTAATTTTTCTTCACAAAGGTAAGTATGTTTGTTTGTTTGTTTGTCTGTCTGTTTATTTGTTTGTTTGTACTTTTTGCACGTGTTTAAAACCTAAGCTCATTTCCATAACATGAAAAAAACAACCAATTGGCAATATGTGCAAACCAAAACTAAAGAGAAATAGACAAAAGACATTGGAGTTTTGGCACAAGGTTTTCTGGAAGGAAATTTGACTAGTGTTGCATATGCTATCTACTGTACACTTCTAGAAGGTTGTGTGACATGCATGTAGACAAAGAGCCGACTTCACTTAAAACTTGCAGAGTGAAACCCTGAATGAAATTCCACTGGAAATGGGTTTCTATTTACAGTATCACCATTTCTGAGATATGGGTTTTCAAATTTTGACCCTTGCATACCTGTACATGATGACATGGAGTGTTGCTCAGTGTCGGTATTTCTTTTGTTAGGCCTATACATATTATCTCATTAATTACTTAATTGCTGGGTTTCAATTGTGATACCAATATTTTAAAAGAAGAAAATACACGTGGCCAAAGCAAAACCCTCGGGGCATTAAAAATTGTCATTTGTCCTTGATATAAAAATAAAGTGAACAAATGTTGACTTAGGACATATCATGTGTGACTCTCAATGTCATAAATTTGCATACTTAGTTAATGTTCATTCAGATGATGCAGGTATAAAACAGGAAATTGCCTGTAAAGTCGTCAATATTCAATGGATTTTGATAGAATTTGAAGCTATTTCAACACTTTTAATGAATAATATAGGCAATATTCCAAAATGTTATTTTTGTGTCACACAACCTTTAGCAATTAAATTTATGTCTCTCAAAAGCACCAACTCTATTGTTAGTCTACTGCAAAAATACAACTGTATAAAGCAGAAAAACCTATAAAACTTTTTGGTTTTCATATTCCTTATAAAGCTGGAATATGAGTTGAAAATTTTTAATGAAAATCAAATTCCGCAGAATATGTCACAGACACTACAAAAAACAAGCATTGTTTAAGCCTCATTTTTGCATACATGCATATTCATATCTATCCCATTGATCTGTTTGATTTCACGTAATGGTGATTGACTGCTACGCCTTCTTGTAAAGTTTGAATTTTGTAGGGCCAACAAAAATGTCTAGGCCGCCAATTTTCATATTAAACTATCTGGAAGATAAGTGCATAATTCTTTCAGATTTTGTGACAGGTGAGTTTTTTTTTTCCATATTTTCTCAAGCTTCCCTGAAACATTGCTGAAGAACAAATGTAGATGACCAAGTGATTACCTACACTGTATATCTCATATTCCAGCTTTAAAGTGTCAGTCTTTAATACCAAATCTGGGAAGGGATGCAGCAAAAAGTAAAAATTAAGGGGCAAAACTTTGAAAAAGCTTCTGCAATTGAATACTTTATGTCAAAAACTTATAATGTGAAACATTCAACCACTGATCTTGAACAAAGAACATGAATTTTTTTTCATATCAAGGGAATGTAACTTGAAATTTTGATAACCTGAAGTTTTGCCCAGCTTCCTCTGTAAACTGTAGGAAAGTATTACAAACTGTTGTTATAGATGTTTCTTTTACACCCTATAGACTATTGATTGACCTCAAAAGAAGATATCAAACAAGGTATGGTTAGCATCACAGGCACTATTTGGTTAGCATCACAGGCACTAATAGCATCACAGGTACTATATGGTTAACATCACAGGCACTATAGTGTTAGCATCACAGGCACTATATGGTCAGCATCACAGGCACTATATAGTTAGCATCACAGGCACTATATAGTTAGCATCACAGGCACTATATGATTAGCATCACAGCGACTATATGGTTAGCATCACATGTATGGTTAGCAGCATTCCTTTTAAATCCGATTTCAGTACATGTTAGGGCACACACAGAATAAATGTCGAAAGAAATAAAATCACTTTGTTCATTTGATATACTGTACAACAGTTCCACAAATTTCGGTGATTCTCTTTGGTCCCACAGATTGTGGTTGTAATTGCTGAAGTATAGATTAACTCTGACGGAGGTTGAAATTGAGGAGAAGCCTTTACCTCTGTTTTACTGTCAGCATATATACAATGTGGGGAGCAGTATTGTTGTAAAGTATCTTCCCTAGTGCGGTGAACTTTTGAAAATCCTAAAAAGATGCATCCACTAGTTTTGTTTGAAGGGTACATTAGATTCACCCCCCATTGTGGCAGTGGGATGGTCATCTAAAGGCCTTAGATAAGAAATGGTCCTCTCAATGATATGTTGTAAGAGTGTCTTTACAGTCACTGTATCAAAATCATGACAAGAAGAAGAACACACAAATGGATGATAGAATATTAAAGGCACAAACCCAAGGTACACTAGGCTATCTTTATAGTAATCAGTGCTAGTTGAGATGTCAGATATGTTCCACCTTAGTAAAAACTTTAGTCTTGGAGATTCAAGTGACCCTGGATCTATCTTTGAACAGAGGTAAAAGTGGTGTAGTTCCTGTTACATATCTTGATGAATTTGTTCAAATGAAGTATGGAAAACTTTTAGAAGAGATTGAAAATGAAATTAAGAATGTAGCAGTAGATTCAAACAATCAAAAATGTTTAGAGACCAGGATAAGTCTTTAATATTCAAGATGTATTTGCAGATAAATATAAACCACTGACTTTGAGATACAAAATAATTTCTTACAACAAAAACTACTGTGAGATGAACACAAGTAAGGAAGGTAAAAACTTCTTTGAATATTTTTCCTAAGAAGACGACTGTTAATGCAGGAAGAAAAGAGCCAAATCCACCAAATTCCTTGACAAAGAAAGCAAAATGATTAGAAAAAGTAAGGTCCAGAAGTTCAAGGGAAATAAGGGGTTCACAATGCACCAAGATGGCATAGAAATACAATAGCTTTATTCATTGTTAGTACATTCAGTCTCATCACTAAACATCTGCAAAAAAAACTGCATCTCCTCAAACATTATATGTACGATGAGTTATGGAAGATGATTATGAACTTTTGAAAGTTTGGGTGATCAAATTATTCTTCTGCAACAAGTAATTGAAGTTCTACCTGTGAGAAATTTACTTCTTGTAAACAAGACCTTCCATGCTTAATTTGAATAATTCATCATTGTGTTGACACCTATTGGTTTCAAATCTCTGATTTTCTTTTCTGCAAAGCAAACACCTTATTTCCTGGAAAAAAACAGTCAGTGTGAAGCATAGTCCCCAGAAAGCTGACTTACATTTTTGTAAATAAAATAGTGATGTATTCAAGAAATTAACTGCACTCAAATCACTTTTTACATCTGTTATGCTTTAGATTTCCTTCAAAAGAAACAAAGATTCTCACCATGAAATGCAACATATTCACCACTTTTTATGGATTTTTTTAAATCTGTTTTCATTTCAAAGGAATGACATCAACATCTCGAACCAATTTTAAAGAGGATGAATAGACTGTCTTTAATATTCCTGTCATTTGGTACTTTTTGTAATATTCTTTGAATGCAACAAATTTCTAAAATACAAGAAGGCAGAAAAAAAAGTATGACATCCAGCAAATGCACCATGAGAGAAAAAATTTTGGTTTGAAAAGAAAGAAAGTACTCACAATTGATATGAGGTATACAATTTTGTGTACTACTGACAGTATACACGTTGTTAACAGAAGTTTGATGAGAGGTAAATAGCGAAGAAGATGAACAGATCAGGGGCAATTCAACAGTTGCAACTGAGAGTATGGTCAGACCCTTACAGGCACATTAGACCACAAGCTCTCCCTGATGTAGTAGGAGGTTGCTATATGTTCGAATGTTGAAAAATGTTCACCTGCTTTATGTTTTTCTAAGTAGCTAACTACAGCTAACTGAAATGTTTTACATTTTATCTAAATAGATCCCAGTTGAACACTACCACATATGTCATGTATTTCACCCAGTTATTCGTCATCAATTAATGTGTCCAGCATAGAAAGATAAATTTATCCTCAGCTAACCCCATCCCTGCCCCCCCCCCCACCCTATTCTCCCTAAATTTCGTTACAAGTACATGCTTTCATAAATTTTGTTGAAGAACATCTCTAGAGTTTCGCTCCCGCACTACACTAGCTCTATTTCACTGATAATAATAATGTACCGACTCCTTTAAAGGGTATGCTAGGAGTCAGGAGCAGAGGAGGCTGATGAAAGTGGGGGCTGATGAAAGCGGTGGCTGATGAAAGTGGGGGCTGATGAAAGTGGGGCTGATGGAAGTGGGGGTGATGAAAGTAGGGGCTGATGAATGTGGGGCTGATGAAAGTGGAGGGATATTGTCAAATGATAGTGAGTAGGGTTGACCAGGATTAGGGATGATGAAACTAATATGAGCCAATAAAAACATGTTAGGTTGAGCAAAGTGGGGACAGATTGGTGTGGGGTCAGAGGGGATGATGTGGTCTAATGACAGTGATGGGGGGCTGACTGGACTAGGGGGATACAAGTGATCATGTGGTCCAGTATGTGATCTGATTGTAGAAACTGTTCATTTTACTTACCCTCCTGGCAACGAGCTCCTGTAAAGGGTGAAGGACAACGACACAGAAATCCTTCACTGACATCACAGGTTCCACCATTCATACAGGGCTGATCTGAGCAAGCTGTCACAGTGTAGGAGGAGAGAAAAAATGGTCAAAGATATAGTTTTGTGCTTTCATCCTTGGACAGGATAAAGACATTGCAAACATTGCCACAAAAAAAAAAACAACATATAAACAGTTGGAGCAGCAAAATTGTTGTTTAATGAAACCTTCCTATGTACCAAATAAAAGGTTGTAAATCATAAGTTTTATTTCCTAGCATAGAATAAAATGCAAATGAATGAATGAAAGACAAAGTCTATTCTGTAAATGGTTATTCAAAGCACAAACTATTATATTCCTACTTTTGCTCTTCTTTTAAGTTAGGCATCAATGTACACTCAGGTAAGTAGTTAGGCAGTTACTGTGGTGAAGTACTGATGACAGGTAGGCAGATAGGTATGCACTGAGGGTAGGTACTGTGAGTAGTTCAATACACAGAAGTGTTTGCAATGGGTTCCTGGGTATCTGACTGGCAATGTCAGGACCTGCTTTTCAACTTGCTACCCAGACTCTAAGTTTGGGTATCATACATTTTACATGCAACAGTGTGTGCCTAACTAAGAACACTTCAATGTCATGCACCAACATACAGTAAGGTATGTACCTGTTATATTAACATGCAAAGCAAAACATTGAATATTTATGACTTCATATTTATGACTTCACAACAAATTTGTCTTTATTTTTTTTTTGTAGTAACTAGGGCCCGCAAGTGACTATGGATGGTTTGTGTGACACAGGTCAGAATTTTACACCTAGTGCAAACACTAGTAGGCACTGAAGGTTCATAGCTACAATCTTGGACAAAACACCTTGGGACACCCCGTGCCCCTGTTCAATGTTGGCTGTAGGATTGCTGTTCAAAGGGTACATTCACTTTTATAGCGCAACATTGGAAAGGGGCGCAGGGTTTCATGTTATCCTCTCACCTAAAATTCAGTATAATTATATGTGCAATGGACGACAAAGTGTCCCAACAATTTTTGATAGGTACATATCTAGGTCAGTAGGTAGATAGGTAGTATAGGTAAGTACTGCAGGTAGGCACTGCAGATAGGTATTCAAGAAAATATGTACAGTAGCTAAAGAGGTAGACAGGTATGGTAGGTAGTAAGGTACTAGATGTAGTTAGTGTTGGTACTGTGCAGTACATTAATCGGTACTTAAGTACATATAAACTGTACCTTAGAATGCAGAAATGTGTATATCTAGGTTGGTAGGTAGGTAGAACTGTATGGACATACTGTAGGTAGTAGTTAACTGTAGGTAGTTACTTAGGTGGACAGGTTGTGGAGCTAGGAAACTAGATCAGTAAGTAGATAGGTTCTACATGTAGGAAGTGTAAGTAGGTACTACAGATAGGTACTTAGGTGGACAGGTTTTGCACCTGGGAAGGTAGATAGTTATGTATAGGTACGTAGGTAGATAGGTACTTTAGGTAGGTACTGTGGGCGAGCACTTACGTACATAGCTTCTGTAGCTAGAAATCTAGGTTGGAAGGTTGATAGGTACTGTAAATAAGTATTGTAGGTAGGGTGTAGCTTGACATACCTGTGTTTGGATTGTCACCTCCAGATTGGTTTGTCTGTGGCAGTGTGGTTAAGAAATTAACTGAAAAGATAAAATATTTCATCAGTTTTGTAAAATGGGAGAGAAAACTGATAAGGATATGAAAAAGGTTTCTAAAAAGGTGGTGAGAGAGAAAATGGTATAGAAAAACATCCAGTTACACAAAGGTGATGGTGGCCCCATCATGACATCACAAGTCAGTCATTTCACATTCTTGACTAAATAACCTCTCTGTACTGGACTGAAAATTGTCACCTGATGACAAAGCAACTGTCTCCACAAAAAAAAATTCCACCTTCCTTCAAAATATTTTCTGACTCCCAAATAATTAACAATTGGCTACAACTATGTCCAAAAGAGTAAGCCCTTCAATCCCCTCCATGGTGATGTGCTTCATGCATACTGTAGCTGTATCCCCACCCCTCCCACTCTGGTGAAAATCTGTGGAGACCACCGGAACAGCTATCTATGGTATTCAGTAGGAAAAGTGAATGAATATGAAAGAATCAACCTTATATCAAGGAACAGTCAACCCCCCCAAAGTCTTGAAGTAGGAAATAAATGTTGCACAGAGGTAGACGATATGTCAATCAATGAAAACAGACAACAATATCATGTTCAACTCATGTTGTAATAAAATTGATCAAAACAATAAGCCAATTTACACTAAAAGATGATATTATGAAAATTCAGTCACTGCCACTGAGATTGTGATTTTTCTCAATGGACCAAGAAAAAGGTTCTGGACAGCATGTGGGAGCTGACTTGACCATGGTCCAAACATGGGGTTAGATCAAACATCTAAGATCCATCTAAGGTAAATGTTGAATGTTGCTAAATTGTGCAATGTCAGAATGTTGTCTGCCACAAATCATTAACAGTGCAGTATTCCAAAAAAAAAAAGAAGTGAGAGAAAGCTGGATAGAGTGGACAAATCAAATGAAAAAAAAAAACTACTGTAATTACTCTCAATTACTGCCACAGTGCTGCTGTCTGCAGGTAATCCAGAAAGGTTGCCGTTATTGAGGGCTCTCTGGATTTCCTCTCGGAGAAGAGCCTGAAACTCTGCATTGGTGTTCAGGTCTTCTGGAAGTCCCAAAAGTGTCACTGTGTAGTAAACAACCACACTGCCACTCCTAATGGTAAATAATAAAAATGGAAGATACACTCTGTTAGTTTGTTTTGTAGGTTAAAACTCTCTAAAGGAAAACAAATCTGTAATAGATCCTACTGAGATGCACAAGGTAAATGACTTTTTTTCCCTTTATACATGTCATCTATCACGTCAATTGGGATACATAAAGATTTTAAAGGGATAATCCAGGTACAATACATTCAAATGAACTAAAGAGACACAGAGAACATTTCTTTCACTTCAGGTACCCCACTGGACCACTCATACATATCTTGTTTATAACTAAAAGATATATCATGAAGAAAAAATGCCCAAGTCAAGAATGATTTTCAGAAGTCTCAAATTGGAGTGCAAATGACTTCAAGAAAGTCTTTGTTATTCTTTGAAACTGAAGTGCATATTTTTTACCTTGAAATTTACTTGCGATGAAATATTACATTAAGATTTATTGTCCAAAGAACCCAAATATTACAAAAAAATCAAATTCACAACTCTTCAAGTATATGGCAATTTTTCTTTTTAAGACAGTCAAAATTATAAAGACATACAAGGGATGTTAAAAGTAGTATGGCTTGGCTGACATCATAGTTTATTACTTGTACATTTGCAAAAAAATATTTTCTTAAAAATCCATAACATTCAAGCAAGACGTGCTACTTAGATATTTGGTTTGCACCAAAAGATAATGGAAAGCTAATCTGTAGTACTGCAGCCTTCTGTCCCACAGTATCTCTTTGGAATTCCACCAAAACTGAAAACATAGGACAAATGAGGTGAAGGGGAGGGGGAGGTATAATAAATGTTGTAATCACAATCTTTGATCATAAAATGAGATTCAATTCTTTACCTCACTTCTAAGGTCCTGCTTCTCACCTTCTACTGAATGGCTCAAATTATAAGCACTTGGGATGGCATAACAGAAAATATGATTAAGTTTGGAATCATATTTAACTATTTAAAATGTAGTGTCAACACAGTGGCTGCCTGTACTTTATTAGAAATATACCTGAAACCATTAACTTCAAGACTGTAAAAATATTCTGCCAAGCTTCCATTGTTGAACAGGCCCATCATCTGTTTCAAGAAAAGAAGAAATTTTTACATCTTAAATATTTTTGTTACAATCATTAGTCAAAGCTAAAAAGCTAGAAGTGATATCAAATTTTCAGGCAACCCTCCTTGAAATCATGCAACTGAGGAAATTTCTGGATTTTAGTGTACTGTATCCAGGGCTTTAATTTCTTTCACATCATTGTTACCATCAGTCATGGGAGAAGAGAAGGGGGTAACGTTAGAAAGCTTTCTATTCTCATAGAGTTCACCACATGGTGACCTGTTCAATTTAGCTTTAAAAGACCACTTGAAGGATGACAAATGATTACTGTAAAAACAGAATGTCTTTCAAATATCAGGATAAATTTCCAATGCATATACTGTGTGTCCCACATTTTCAGTTCCAGCACAGTACATCCAACTAAACTAAGAACTACTGTACATATACGGTACTATAGCCTTCATTATTTTAATTACCCATTGTAGAGTCGGATATTCCCCACCCTCAAAAAAAATAAACAAATGTTGGTACTTACACCATGAAGAAATTTTTCTTCCAGTTGCCTGTATTCATCTGAAGACTCTTCAAGAAGATCTTCTCTAAAATTTTGCTGCAGTGATGTTGTGATGGAGACTTGAACAGCTCCTGTGAAAAATGCAATTGTGAAACAAACAAAACTGTACAGGGGTACGTATGTGGAAAAAAAGGGTAGGCATTTACAGAATGGTGTCCCTCAGTAGGAGAGGATTAATGATCTGAAAATAGAAAAGTGACATTTTATTAGTCACCGATGAGCATCGCTGTGAAATCAGCTTCTCGTAAAATTTGACTTAGAAAAAGGAATAAGGGTTGAAATATCAGGGTTTCATTTGCAAAACACCCTTCCCATATTTGCTGCTATCTTTATATGTTTACAACGTATAGCGTTAGTAGAAGCAAGATACTGTAAGTAAAGAACATGCCACTAATTCTAAGACTGTGAATCAATTTGGAAAAAAATGGCTGCCAATCTGAGACACAAACGTTCAGAAACAAACAAACAGTTCTGTGAGTAGACGGTGTCAGTTCCTCCTAAAATTTCCCCATCTGCGGGAAAGATGACACGGACACACCGTATGCCTGCTGTCTATCAGATATGTAGGAACACAGAAAACATGTTCAACATTGGTGATCACATGGTGCCAGAAAACACCTAAATGTCATCGAATTAACCACAAACACTGCACTGAGGATCATCAACAAGGACCTGCACAATAGGCCTGCAGTACAGTATCTGGGCAATTACTGTATACAGTAGTTCAATAGTGTATGGCAGCTGAGCTGTGTCACTACTGCAATTCTTACAAATGAGTATCTGTTCCAATGCATGAATTAAAACATAATTCTCTCCTCTACCATAGTACAGGAGAGAATTATGTTTTAACACTGACTGTGCAAGTTCTGCAAAATTTTCTACACACATTTTTTTTCTAATGAAGCATTGTAAGTTGGTGTACTGTAGTTTAAAGGGAATAAGGAGTCACCCCAACTTTATTCTGAGGCATCAGCTAAATCTTACAAATCTCCTCTTTTATACCTAACAAGTATCATTCTGGATACTTCACTATTGTGTATTCAAATTAAACAAATAACTTACATAACATAGCAATCAGGTCACAAAAATACCGTCACTTGATGCAAAAGAGCCATCCATCAAATAGGAGACAGGGCTATGCTAATAATAACTGGGATGACTTTAATTTTTCTATTCATCATACGGTATTGTTTGTATGATACTGTACATAAGGCTCTACAGCAACACCAAGTTCAGTACTGTACCGTACAATGGTTGGCATGAAATTTTTTCACTGAACGATAAGAACTACAATAACTACTGTACGAATCTGAAATGTAGAAAAGTTATCAGTAGTCCTGCATAGAGTAGTTCAGGGGCAATTTTGAGTACAGTTCAGTATGTAAGTGTACTGTGTAGGTTACTGTCGGGCTAAAATCTAAAATATATGGACACCACTTGGAAACTTGCTGTACTTATCATTGCCTTCCTTCAAAACTTTATTACTGTATGCTGCTCAATAACAATCAATTTAAGCAGAAACCTTGACACAAATTGTCTGCCATTCATGTAGAGTGGTATATTGAGTCATGAATGCAACTTCAGCTGTAAATATTTAATGTACATACAGAATTTGGCATACTGTACAGCGCTGCATACTGAATGTTCAGTATACTAAGCCATTTGTGTTCAGGTGCTAGGCTATGGGACAACACATGTTGAGAATTGAGACCTATTTTCTGTGAGGAGTGGCATGTCTGGTTAAATTCAGTGTAAGGTGATCAAGTAAATTTGCAAGCATGGTGGCAGAAAATCAAGTTATGGTATGATCTGTGTACGAAAATCCCTGAGTTGAATTGAACTTATTTTCCTAATGGGGGTGTAGCCAGATTATAAAAGTGATGTGAGATTTTACAGAAGGGAAACCTAAAATTTTCAAATGCACCATCCTGTCAATCAATAAATCTACCATTTATGTGAACCTGTGTATTCAAAGGTATTAGTTAGAAGAGATCATAAAACGAGGGAGTAACTATAGAGTGCCCCACATCAGTGAAAGACACTATTTTAAATACTGGATACAGATTCCTACAGTAGTCAATATAACATTTTAGGAGTGTTTGCTTTGGATATTTAAAATGGTATAAACTACTGTATCTTTTACAAAAAAAAACCAAAAAAACATACTGGACAGAGGATATGATTCATAGAGCCTTCATAGTTGCTTCAGAAAATTCTCATGAACTAGTCTCAGGTTTCTTCAATTACTGTAGAACTGCCCCTACCTGCCCTTCCCTCAACTTGATGTTGGGAATCATTTGTGGCTTGGTTCCTACAGTAGTCGTAGTCATAGGGTGAGGTCTTCATCACTGGAAATGCATTTGTGGCTGGATTCCAAGTCATAGTCCTGGTGGCTTAACTACAACTTGGAATGCGGATGTGCAGTGAAAATCGTTTCAGGTGGGGTATTGTATAGTTGTACCACAATGAGTTGTCAGCATTAAAGGAAAGCTTGTAAACATTGAACCAGATACTTAGCTGGCCAATGAAGTTTTGCACTTACTAATGTACAGTACATACTGTAGCATCATCACTAGAACAAAATCTATTGGTGTCATCAGCAAAATAACAAATTTCATAATCTTTGATTCTGAGCAAACACCATTATTTTAATATATAAAATGGGTAGTTCTGGTCCTAAGATTGACCCCTGTGGTACTGTACACCAGACACCATGTACTTAGTGTCTGAATTAATATTACCAACATGGCATTGCTTCCTGTTGAAGCTGTCGGAATGTAGGCCTGTAGCACGTACCGTATTGTAAAGTAAATCATGATATACTGTACACGCAGCAAATGTGATGACGATTCGTGAAACCGGTTCTTGTATTGGCACCTATACTTGCAAATTCATGAACTCGACTTAACATTTATTACAAAATACTGTAGGACGATGCACTTTCCTGAAAATACTCCATTTTATGTGAAGATTGTGGAAGGTCACATGAATAAGTCCATAATTGGATTGAAAACCAATGGTAAGGCCAACTTCAATTCGATTTGCACGAGTACTAAAATTTAATATTCGAAAGTCGGGTCTCGCTAGCAACGAAAACATAATGCACTATTCTATATCAATCACCTATTCAGCTGAAAGAATGAACAATCACGCACATGATGTACAGTACTAGCAAACCAATGCTACACTAGCAAACGTCGTCCTTTCATGTTGAGACATGTACTCATTGAATTGTCCGCCAATATCAGAAAAAGGCGGGTTTGATTGAACATCAATTACTTGAAAGCCTTCAGGATTCTTTCCTTAAATTGTATCAATAAGAGCGTGACATTAACAGATGACTACTGTTAACAGTTTTAGATATAGGCGGCTCGATCTACGTAGGCAGGTTGGTTGACAATGACAATGACATACAGGCAAGGCGGAAAGTACATTATGTTGAAAAAGGGCACTCAACCTACTCATGAGATTGTATTTCTATGTAGTGCGATGTCAAGGAGGTAGTGACAAAGGGGATCTCCCCCCCCCCACAAAAAAAAAAAACGTTAGAGATACGATATCGCAAAATTAAATCTGCCATAAAAAATTGAAATTGTTCATATCTCACTGAGTGTAGCACATTTTATGGCATAAAATGTACCAAATATTGTATTGCGATATTTTATTGTGATAAATATCAACTCAATGACTACGTATAGGCAATATGTTTACCACATTACCAGACCTTTGTAGTGCCCTGGTAAAAGAAGCTTACCCCCCCCCCCCCCGCCTACAACACTCAAAGTTTTTTTTTTTTTTTCGAAATCATTCATGATTTCATGCCCTGTTTTAAGGTTGGATACATGTAACCATTAGAACACAAGGAAAACGCCGTTTGCAACCGGCTACCCGAGGAGTACATAAAACCAGGGAGGTGTAATATTGCACCTCTCTGGTAAAACACAAAATTTCCTTGATTCCTAAGCGCCAACCAAAGTGGCGCTCCGCATATTCCACTAATCAGTAGCCTATATCAAACAAAATTGTGACAAATGATCTCTGTCCCAGTGCCTGTGTTTGCAGCCTCAAATATTTGACTACTGTTCATTGAAAATGTAAAAGCGGAAGCATAATTCTGTTTAAATCTTGTATCAGCTCGAACCAATTACTGATATGTAATACCATTTATTTTTATAGATTGATTTTCTTCACATGACTTTGAGGAATTTCCAGACATGACATTCCTTGTAATGATGTGTACTGTATCCCTAGTAACATAATGGAGCAGTCCAAAAGGACAGCTTAAAGTTCACCAATGACTCATTAGTTGTATCCTCCTTAGTTGAAGGAAGGATCCCTTTGTTCTCCTTGCATGCCTCTTAAGATTCCATCCCTTTGTATCTATGCATGTTGTTTATCAGAGTGATTTCAGATCTTGTTGAATACACACATATATAACTACACTCTCCATCTCTTTGTCTTGAGTGATATTTTCAGTAACTTTAAGAATAAAAGTTATTCAGTAGAAACCTGAACATTACATTCCTGTTTCAAGGTTGGTTACATGGAGCTCAAGTACACACGAAATGCCGTTATTTGTCACCTGGAGGGGGATTCGAAAACCAAAAATTTTCATTTCGCTCTGCGCCAACTGACGGTGGCGCTCCGCTTAGATCCTGCCATTTACAACTAACTTCTCAACCACTAACTCCTCCTTCATTTCTTTTCGTTCCGCCGAGCCTAATAGTATACCCTTTTCGTTAAGACTTCACACGTTCGTTTTATTCTGGGCTCCCCCCCCCTGATAAGGTACTCCTAGTGTCCGATACCATCGGGGAGGGGTCGCCAGTCAGTTGAAAAAAAAACCTCCAGCCAATCGGAATTCTTGACCTTTACACCCCTTTAAAGATACGAATCTAGCTACGGCACTGAAAGCGATATTTCCAAGGATGCTAAAAGTATAGTTACCGGAAATTACAAATGTCAAAATGTCAATTGTAGATCATCGTTTGGTGTAAGGCATTAATTAAGTACACTGCCGTGTATCTACCCTGATCACTCTAAGGTAAGTGTGTAGCTATGTTTTCCATGACAAAAATAGTTTTGACCGTAACTTTCGTTGAAGTTTCTAAATTGTAATATACTACATATAAGTAACGTATAACGTAAATGTGAAATTTGGTAATATTTATTCAAATTAGCCAGCATATATTTGCATCATTAACTATACAGATCTTAGTATAGCCGGGGGGGGGGGGTTGTTTTTTGACGAGATAATGACTCACCATCTGGAGCTTTTGTCGGTTCCTCTGCTTTTGGTTGTGCTGAATCAAAATACAAAATGAAGTCTTTAAAAATAAAAGTCTTTAGAAAGATTGAAAACAAGGAAAGCAATAGTCCACTCAGCCTCATACCCATTCCAGTAACGTCCAGTTGTTGAAGATGTGCTAAGCTGACAGCGACATTAGACCGCTATATATCTAAAACAGTTTATGTGATTATATTATCAATTTTATGTACGTGAAGTCAACATAGCCAGCTAGCATCAACACCAAATTAAATTACGTTGTACCGTACTCGGACGATGTATGGCGTTCTGCTTGCCAAGTTAGACTATGAATTAGAAGACTATGAACTTTGTCTCAAGATGACTTTCGAGTTTGTACACACTACTAAATCCCCCCAAAAAAGAGATTAGCGATGACTCCAAAAATTAAAAATGAATACTGAGAATTAAAGACGTAAGAATTGTTACTCTCTCTTGTCATTCTTATTTCTTTAGAGTGAATACATTCCCTCTTAGTTTTCGAGCTACCCCATTCTCCCACTTTGTGAATGAGAGAGTAAATTTCCCATCTATCCTAGTAATGATTTCATGAAATCTCTCGGCCTCTATATCTTCCCTTACATTCTGGAATATATAAGCACTAGGCCTTTGAAAGTCAAAACGTCATACTGCCATATATTCTCGATAAGATTTTATTTGTCGGTATACTATCATCGTTAAGTAAGAGTGAGATAACATATAGTCTTGGTTGAAACTCATGGCGTCTATAATTGAGTAATTCCCATACATAAAACAACAAGTTTTCCGTCATTTTTTTTTTCTACACCGTATACAGTCACCATAACCATTCGATACCATAGGGGTAAGTGATACAGATGATGTATTGTGAGCTTATGTAACTTTGAGGACATTAAAGGTGTAAATCGAACATACAGCTATGGTGAGTCATCTTCTGGACGTGACAACATATTTCCAAGAGGAAAGTTTGAAGTTTGAAAACAAAAAGATTTTGTAAGAAAGGGTGGAGACATGAACGGGAGGAGGGCCTCATAGTTTCGATTTGGGTAAAAACAACTTTTCGGTGTCATTGGAGGCGCTTTCCATTGGCTATTCACTTTTTTTTTAATATTGTTAATTAAGTTGTATGATGCCGTTTTAACTTTTTTTTAAATTTTGAAGTAGTTGCTAAAAGTCTTCAATAAAAGCAACATTTTATGAAAATGTGGAGTGGGCGGAAGATTTTCAGCGGCCCAGTTTCCCTCAGCCTCACACATGGGTATCTTAAGCACACAATAGAAGGGGGAGGGGAAGGGCCACGAAGTAGAAAAGGGGACTTTTCATGGGATGCCTATTCTTGGCCAGTAGGCCACCAAACCCAGCTACATTAAACAATGATTGACTTCAAAATGAAAGGGACATATTGTGATCTATGAGCTACCAATTGTACAATCACTGACAAAAGACTTATAATTACAAAGCTAATGGAAAGGCTAATAATAACTGAAAAGGCAGTCTCATTGCAATGGTGTATCAGAAAATTTGTCATCATTATAGGTGTGGGACGGAAATGGGTCAGTTTGTAATTTATAAGGATATTTTGGAATTAGTCATGAAACAAAAGGGAAAATTATATTATGTTGTCTCACAATTAAATGTTTCATTATCATGTAATCCTGAATACTTGCTTGAATTCTGGTCGCAGTTACGGCGTGGGTGGGGGTGGGGTTAGGCAGCGTAACTTGTTGGTCAACAGCGATGAAAATAAACAATAGGACATGCACAAATGTAATACTCACACAATGCAAAGACCAGCGGTACGGCAATAGCAGCAATAAGTAGGATAAGGATTATGAGCAGAAAGATTAAACAAATAGTTGACTGTCCTTCATATCTACGATAATTCGACTGTCTTCCTGATATTGTTGAAATTTCGGTTCCAACTGATTTCGTTGTTCCTCCCACTCTGTGCATGGGAAAGAGAGTCTGAAACAAACAAAGAGGTTATTAAGAGAGGGTTACCATTCATCTTTTCTTCTTTTTTTTTTCATCTTTTTATGGGTACCATTCATCTTATAATGTCCCTTGAACCGGGATTCACACAATAATACAAATGTTAGGTCGATCGGCGTACGTATATGGAAACCACACTTATTTCATAATTCAATCGCAACACCTAGTTTAGTTAACGAAGAGCAAAAGTAACAAAACCGACTACATTTCCAGTGTGTTTGTTAAGAAATCAATTAAAAACCCCGAAACGACCGGATAAATCTGATAATGGAATTAAAACAAAAATGATAAAGATAACAAAATGGTTGAAAATAGCACATATTATTATCAACAGGAAACTCATATACCTTGATCACATAGGATATAAAATATTTCTAAATTACATTTTTTTTTTTGGATAATCTAGTATGCGTGTGCTATACTATGACGTAACCAGTCCAGGTGTTCTACGTGTGAAGTAAATCGACAGTATGGAGCATGGGTTCAACACCAAATTTAATCTGTTACAAAATACCGCAAACCTGTATATTAATGCCCATAACACGGTTGATAAATAATTGAACACCAATCATTAAGATGAAGGTGTTATTCGGTCAATATTAGGATAATGATTCGTGTCATCCAATAAACACAAAAGAAAAGTAATCATTCAAATTTTTTCAAGTTTTTTGTATCTTTTTTTCGAAATTGTGGTGAATGTTCTGCATGGGGTCCCTCCAGAAACAAAGAAGTGCGAGGGGTGGTGGGGGGGTTGTTGAGGATTGGGAGGAATTTATTACTACTGTACCATGATTTTGAATTAATGCTGTCCATGGCGAAAGTTGCAAGAAAGTTCAAAGTTCCATTTTAATTCGAGGACATAAAATTTCAAAATTTTATACTTCGGCTTAGGAATTTCATGTGAAGATAGAAATTGGATAATTGGAATTTATATCGTTAGCTCGGTGAGATGTATTTTTGGAATCTTTGACATTTTAGGTACATTTTAACATTTTAAGCAACAAATGAAGACGATGGAATATTTATATTCATATGAAAATAGAAAGGGTTGTAGGACTTTTACAAGTCCCCTGTCCCTTCTGGTAAAGAGTTGATGGAAGAAAACCGTCCTTAACACTTCTATGATGAAATTCTTGATGTACTTAATTCCCAAGACTTTATAAATGACGTAAATATAAGCATTGGGGACACTTTTTTTGTTTTTATTCTTTTTTAGGGTTGAGAATAGGTGGCGAAATCACTAACAGAGCGTTGCAACACCTGGTGGAGTTATGGGGTCTTATCTAGTTCTAGATGATATTAGCATACCACCTTTACCCATCTAAACCTGTATACTTTAACTTTATCCAGACAGTACTCAGTAAAGCCTCCAATACAATATCACGTAGGATTGATCATTTCTCAACGCTTACAGAAAAATCTCCCAAATGGAGGTAAATAAAAAATTGTGGCAGATTTTGGCCAAAATGTGACAATTTGATAAGGCTATAACTTTACGTTTTTTTGTAAATTAGATCCCAATCGCTGATATTTTCAATTGTTACCAAAAATGTGTCTATTTCATAATAGACATGCTTATTTAAGAATCGACCGTTCCAAGCCCGAAAACGTACCTCTTATATGATAGAAACAGTTACAGACCACCGTAGAAAATACTCAGCGTGTGTGTTTCGGGCGTTACCGCTGCAGACGGTCTTACCAGGTACAGAACGGCCAAAATAGGACCTAATGTTATTCCATAGTATAACCTGAAAATGTGTAATCCTACCGTTAAAATGTACGAGAAATTAAATAGTCTATAACTATACAATATTGACCCAAATACAATTGAAACAGCAAGCATTCTATGTTAGGTTATCTACTTTTTTATATTTATGATGCTAATTTAATACAAGAAAGAAATAAAGACGTGATGAGAAAATAAATCGTAACGGAAAATACGGACGAAAATCAGTTCCATCTCAGTTCTATATAATTTGTACAAGAAAGAAAGAAAGAAAGAAAGTAAGAAAGAAAGAAAGTAAGAAAGAAAGAAAGAAAAGGAGAAAGAAAGAAAAGGGTGGAGAAAAAAGAAAGAAAGAAAGCAACATTTGGTATGACCGGTCAGTTTGCCCAACAATGTACCAACAACATATAAACAACTGTCTTTTCTTTAATTGATCAAAGCTGAATCATTGAAATGAAGTACCAATCATTTTTTTATGAGGGTTGGATTTATAAAATTTTCTATCAATAACAAAATATAAAAATGAAAGACTTTCTACAACTTTTAGTCCCTTTTTAATTTCTTGGACCTGTGATGTTGATACAGTATAATATCCCAAATTGGAAACGGAGTTTAAAAATATTCATACTTTGTGTACTTTTCCGCCTCGCGACTAATGTCGAAAAAAAACTAAGTAAAATGTCACATACTTATACCCAATGTGAAAGAGGAAAGTGCAAGAGCTCTTGTAAGATGTGTACTGCGACTACGCATGTCCTCCATTATCAGTGCACCATCAATTGGTTCAACGTCAGGTGGAGTAATCACGTGACATTACATCCAACTGTTGAAGACGTCAGTCAATGGTATGTCATTTCGATGAAATATCCTATTTTTTTAACTTTAAATTTTATCTTTTTATTTCCTTCTATTTATCACAAACTTGTCACCTGTAGAAACCTAGTTTTCCAAACGTAAACTAATTAATGGGAGTTACCTTTACTTAGTTGACAGTTAAGTTTTATTGTTAGCGACTGTTAGTAGCATCAACCTCCAATCGACGAATGAGCTTTTCATCCAATACAAAGGATTGAGTCTCATTCGATTAGGGAACAATCATTTGGAAGGAGAGGCAACTGAAAGTTTAATCTGTCGTAAATCTATTAGATTATTGCCCCTGAAATAAGAGTGTCCATGAATAAGTAGTGACTATTACCTTTAGACACTCATTCTCTTTTTCATCATATATCCAATCATCCGAGTAACCGTTATTCGGACCTGATTATACCCGGCCATGGAAAAGATTACGTAAAACAATGGTTTAATGCCGAGGAGATTGAAGACGCTCAAGTCAGAACCACTGGATCATAAGTCAAAACGACTGGTTGTCTCTTCTAAATCAAGATATACTGGTGCATCAGAACAGCAGCTAGGGGCTGTTATTGGATGGCGACATGAACCAACCTGAATAGGCAGAAGTCTAATTATTTTTTGACAACTAAATGAGATGTTCATGGAAATGTCATGAAATGGCTATTTTCGAATTATTTTGCATATTTTAAACATGGCATATGAAATGTTATAATGTAATACGCGACACTGGCACAAGATTTATGTTCCCCGACAATTGCCAATGCTTCGTCAGTTAGGACACCACCTATTTCTGCAACCTGTAACAGACGACAAATACCATATTGTGTTTATTTCCTAATCAGATAGAAGCCTTGTAATAGAAGTTGCCAATAACAATACAAAAGACAGATTACTGACTGACCCTTGGCGGTCAGTACTTGTACCTCAAAGCCTTTCATCTCCTTCTAAATGACAGCTCCCTGGTTAGATCAACCTGCAGGGAGTCAGTATCAACTCCCAGGGTCAACTTTCTAAACTCTCATGCGTACCCTGGGTTTGTTATAGATACTGCCTTTTAATTTATGCTGTCTCGATATGCCCAATCTACATACATTGCACAACGTTCAATGAAGTAACTTTTTTTTGTCTGGGCCTTGCGCCTACCTCCATCATGGACTGGCGCCTCCTCCGCACCATTTAGTGAACGCCAATTTGAGGCTGACCTTTATGGACGCCCAGGTGAATTAAATTTGAGCGGGTACTGCGAAAATATTTTAGTTTGGTGCAACATATAAGTCACCAAACAATTTTTAAAGAAGCAAAAATTAGCAGAAAATTATTGGCCCATCAAAGGAGACGGTGGGGTGGATGATCCCCCCCCCCCCCGTCTCTTGGGCAAATGACTGGAAATCTTGTTTTTCACTTCCATCATTATTGTGATGAAAATATAGCAGTGATTGTGAATGACAAAATAAAGATGTAATGGATTAAAAACGTGAACTTATATGCACTTATTTATATGGAAAGAAATCGGAGAAACGAACGAAAGCAATTGCAGGTAATGTGCGAGGAAGTTTTGTAATCTTAGTTACTTCGTTTCTGTGGAGCTGTCAGATTTGTTACAGGGACATAAGATTTGTCTCGATATACTTCTAATATCGTCAACGATTCCCTAGCATAGTGTCTTTAGTCTTCTTGTTCTTTTTTCGTTTCCTTTGCGTAACTGCAGTTATTATGACATTAAACGTTGCGGTTGTTGAGTGTTGATGTATTTAAGTGTAAGATGCACGAAGCTGTCGTGACTTTGGAGGTCAAATCAAGTTCAAATTTCCACAATGAAATGCTAGTTTTGAGGGCAGTCTCCCCCAGTCCCTTAAAATCACTGCTTCACAGTCTAAAGCAACAATAGCGACTTCATTATAGAAGAAAATACTCAAAAGTTTAAATCACTCTCTTTAAAGTATAGCTCAATATCACCCCCCCCCCTCCCCTCAGATACGAAAAATATAAAGCAAATATCGCTTTGTATCTTCTAGGATAGGCTGTCATGACTGACACCAGCGGGCCTGCATTTAGGATAGTACGTGAAGATTACAAAGCGTTTACATTTAAAAAGTAGGCTACTTTACTCTCAGGCTGACGTTTACATTAATAAATTCTGTGTGTAAGGAAAGAGAGCTGTTTTTTTTTTATAATTGTCAAAATAGCGTTGCTTTTGATGTAGTAAAGTGTTGTATATAGTGAATGTTACGCGCTACCATACATCAATGCTTCACCCAGAGTTCATACAAGTTCAGTTTGGCTTATGATATCACGCCAGTGTGCAGCTTTGTCAGAAGGGGGGGGGGGGCTCAATGTGACCACAAGGGGAACATTTTACCTGACAATTATGACCAACAAATTAAAACTCGTTATATATGTTGCTAACATAGGCTTACTATCATAGGCTGAGGGGAACTCCAGATCTTGTGAGTGGGGGGGGGGGGTCGTCCGAACCCCCTTGATACGGGCCTGGATATTCTGCAAAACGAAACGAAATAATTTAACCATGAAACTTTTATTTGTGGGTGTTGATATATTGTGATTTAGTCTTCTCAATGCACAATGAACTGAAAAAGATTGAATCGGCCAAAGTATTTCTGCTTGTTTCGTTCTGTTTCGCAAAATACCTTTAGCATGGCTGGGTATTGATGTTCTGCCAAACAAAGAGAATAGAGATATTTCTCTGAAAATCAAAATAAAGATTTACACAAAAATCTTTACTGTTTGGCCCTCGTGAGTCGTTGACTGCCTAGACTTCCCTCGATTTCATTTTCGCCCGAGACAGTGCATATATTTATACGTAAGATAGGTTTATAAAGTTTACATATGTTGTAATTTGTTGCCCTCCTCATTGTTTTTGTTCGTGGAGGATAGCTATGTTTGCCTTCCAACATTTTCTTTGGTGGCGCAATTTTTCACTCCCCACGATCGATCCCCTGGTATAATAAATCAGAAAACTTTTCGCCACGATACAGTTAGGACGTCCAATAAATTTCTTGGTTTTAGTTATCATTCCCCAGACGTCATTCTGATTTTATCTATGGTCCACATAGGCTACCGTACGTATTGACATACATAATCTGAGTCAAACGACACTGGTTGTGTTTTTAAATTTAAAAATTAAAACTTTGTTTCATTTAGTTTCACAGAATATCGAAAGCCGCTCAGTTTCCGGTGTTTTCCAAGTTTATAAACCTTTATTTATTCCCTTCAGCAGTCAGTGTGGACAATAAAAACATTAGAAATGGGATGCGCAAGTTCTGTTACTTTAACAGATTTGGCAAGAATTATGGGATTGGTTGATTAATGGGTGGCAACGATTTGCATACAGGCTGCATGATTCTGATTGGTCAACGTCATCACCTATCCCGAGATCCATTGCGGTTCGACGTGGTTGCTAAGCGTCGTTAACCACGAGATCGACACTGTCAATCGACGTGTAGTTCAAGTGTCAACATATCTTTGTAACGATGTAGGCTTGTGTCACCGATTGTACCGTCTCCGTTCCTTGCTCCTTCCCTGTCATCGTCATCGTAGATTTTATCACCATTCAATCATCGTTGTGAACTGATCATCATTCATTTCTGTATGCCAGTCAAATCATAAAGTAAATGAAACTTTGATCGTAAAATCAAATCGGATCTTTCTCTCTGATGGACTTTTAATTCTGTTAAAAGTCCATCTCTCTCTCTACGACGTCTCTCTCTACTGTAACGTTTTCGATATTCGCTGCAGGGGCTGTCATACCACGACTGTAACCCCCCCCCCCCCCCGCAAAAAAAAAAAGAAGTCAACCGTAACATAACAATAGATGTACGTATTATTTGGGAGCGGGGGTGTAAATTTTCGCGGAATGGGAGTGTCCTTAGTTAATAATAAGAAAATGACATCATAAATAATAGAAGGATAAAGGGGAAATCAGGGTTTATTTTCACAATTTATTTCACTGCAATTCCCCACCGGTATCGTACAATGAGTTATAACTAACAAATATGATCAAGATTATCTCAAACCAAATTGACAATTTCGAAAACGAGTCAAATTCTCAAAACTCGGTGAAGAACTCCAAAAGTCTGTAACATCCATATTTATCGAATCAAATATGAACATTCAATATTATCGCCTTTTCGAGGTGTGAGGAGGTGGAGCTTCCTATTTCATATGTAGCCTACGTGTGCTGTATGTATCACCAACTACCACTAAACTCTTGTTTACTTAGCATTGCGCAATGCACGAACAGCATGGGAAGCCTTAACATTCGGTTATGTTTATTCATATAACGTCATCTCAGTCTTACGCTGTGATTGGTCATCGTATAGAGGAGGCTGTCTTGTCTTGTACATGAACGTTTATTGTTTGTACCCGACAAATATTAAGAGTTCTCATTCAACAGTAATAAACGCAATAATTACCGTTTCTACCTTCAAGCACCTCCCCAGCGTCTCTATATTTCGATGAACAATCAGTATAGAAATAAAAATAGACTAAAGGTGAATTTTCTCAGTCAAACCCTGATTTCTCCTTTAAGCTACAGTTGTAGGCATGATATTTTACCACGTACCTATAAAACCTGGTACATCGATGTTGTTGGTATCCTCGTAATTTGGAAGCAATATCAGAATTTGGAAAATGCGCACTTGTGCGCACATACGCTGTCGATTTAAAAAAAAAAAAAACAGTTATAAATTCTGCCAAAATTTTATTTCTGCTCCAAAACAATTCTAAATTCTGCCAAAGTTATAAATTAAAATTATAAAAAATATAAATAAATATCTAAATGACTATAAGTAGCGCTTGAATATTGAGAGGGTCCTGTAGGTTTAAAATGATTTTAAAACTTAAAAGTCATTGAATTTAAAAGTGATGGAGGGAAGGCTTGGCATCCCACAATCATAATATGGTTTTGAAAAATGCAGGTAGGAAAATGATGCTGGGGTTGCGTTCCGTTTTAAAGTCCCGTGGGTGTGAGAGGGGTACCTGCTCAAGCTCCGCAAGGAGCTCCTTCAGGATACGTAGAAGGATAAATATGTATATGGTGAGAATATAAATATAATAACTTTTGGTTGTTGACACGACTTAATTAGGAAGTTTTGACTTTTTAAGAGAAGATTAGAACAAATAATACACCCACGACTGTGACGGTGGCCTATTACCGGATATCTGCGCTGCCTCCTCAGAGAACTAACGTATTAATTAAATTACCAGTGCTGCGATCACGATGTATTAGCTCCATTATTGAACCAATTTGGGACATACCTATATCTGCATTTTAAATGCACTAATTCACTATTCTGAACAATGGAATAAGGTAGCCAATCCAAGCAATGATAATTGACTCTCTGCTAAGTTTCATTTGCTATTGAAAATTAAATCTTTCGAGTTACATGTTCTCTTTCCTTTCTTAATTTGCTTTCCCAACATCTCACAATTTACTTCCTATTGCATAAAAATCACTAGAACTTATAAGCACAAAGTAATAACGTGTATTTACCTATTTTTTCATAATACCAACAATGGTATTTTAATTTTTATATTTACATTTTCAAAATAAAAGCTAAGCAAAATTGTTGACATTTCACAAAGTAACGTAGCACCTAATGATTCGAAATTTGGGGAGCACTGTCACGTGCATGTGTTGATCGTGACGTAACTGTACCTTCTACATCACGTGATACCACGCTCGACGCGGTTGATGGTTCTAAGCTTATACGTGCTGACAGTATACAACCTTCCATAATGTAATCAGAGAAATAACAGAGGGAAAGGCCAATGATTGTTTTTATTTATGAACAAATTGAAGGGTGTAAATTTGACAAATAGAACATGAAGACCACAATGTTACAATTTGATGAATATTCATGGCTGCTTCATTTTATCCTGGAATCTTGAAAAATGACAATATCGTATGTGTTATTTACGTTTAAAGTACCTTATTTCTGGGGCGACTATTAGAATTATGAAAATATAAATAATGTTTTTATCAAAAGAGAGACTATTTCGGGCTCGGAATTGTCTCGTGCTGAATAAACATGTATAGGAATCACATTAAACAGTTTTAATAATATTGATATGAAATGATATAGGTTTTTGGGGGTTTTTGCCTAAAATTATGAGACTACGGATGATTGTTTCTTCCATATGATTAATTCTTACAAGAAAGCGAGAAGTCAATGATTGTTTCAATTTATGAAGAAATTAAAGTACACCACACGGTTCAGTCCTACTGCACACAAAATATAAATAAAACTGCAATGTATTAATTGGCTAACTCTGCCACATTTTAACAATGATTTTTAATAATTAACGTTGAACCCAATGGAACTTATTGATGAAATTTGCAGTTTACATTTTGGAATCAAAGGCAACTGAGGTACAATGCTTCTCCGTCTTTTGAACGGACAGGGAATGATCAAATGTCAATTTTACAAACTTTACCTCTCGTCAATGTGGTCAGTACCGGCTCGTTAAAATACAGTGGCGCCATCATTTCCTCGTCTTTTTACCCAAGAGATAAAACGGACACATTCTTAAAAGAATACGACCACATATTCCCATCAAAATCAAAATATGTGACAATCCTAATAACAACCACTGAAAGGATTCTGGAAATCCAGGCCTTCTATGTGTCTTTCTTTCTCCAAGTCCTTTATGGGAGAGCAGAAATGAAAAACGAGGAATGATTTGCCCAAATTAGTTTACTTTTAATGTAGTAGTCTATGAGCAACTCAGATCTAATAACAATAGATATGTGTGCATGTTTACAACGTAGAGGTGGTCGGCACTCTGCTTAGGGTCAGTCGTCTTTCTTTCATTTTTATTTTACAAATAACAAAGAACTGAGATGGAATTAATCCACATCCGTAATTTCTTTTCCGACTTGTTTTCTCGTCATGTCTGTATTTCTTTCTTGTATTGAATTCACATTGAAAATATGAATAATTAGATAACTTAACATAAAATGCTGGCCGTCAAAGTTGTATGTGGATCAACATTGTTGAGTAATTAGATTTCCAGTACATTTTCACGGTTGGATATTACACTGACCGTACACACTAGCGAATAACATTAGCTTCAACTTTTCCTGATCTGTACCTCATAAGACCGTCTCAAACTGACACACGCGTACTACACACCCGGAGCATTTTCTACGGTGTCCTGTAAGTGTCAGATTGCTAACGACTGTTTCAAATACATGACGTTTTTTCAAATAATTTATCATTGCCAATGTAAGTGACATATATTTTTTAATTTGATTCTACGGGGGGTGGGGATAAGTTCATGGTCTCTGTAACCCTTCTTCTAGAAATATGAAAACTAGGATAAACTAGGATAAAATAAGAAGAAGGGAGTTAGTAAAAAGTGATGGAGAAAGTTAAAATTTTAAAGAGGCTGATTAAGTTAATATTGATCAGTTTGTGAGGTACAAACACATGACAGTGCTTATAATTAGCATAATAGGTCAAGTTTAACATCAAATAGTAACGATAAACTGTCAAAAGTTTTGAATTGTTACAACTGACTTGTAGTGGCTCTGTGCAAGTGATTTAGTACTAATTTGAAAAGTGCCACATAGCTTTTAAAAACAAAATTGATTGTTAATTCCTCACTCATTGATGTTCCTTTGTATGTGACACATGGGGGTTCTCTTAGTTTGACCACTTGTCATTGATATGTGAAACAAACTTGACATTTTTCGTAAAAGTCAGTGAGTTTCATGCAACAACTCAAAGACCCTCTTTAAAGACCATACCTGACACGTCCCTAAAAAAGAACTCTCATGAATAACAATGCGATGGAAGTTGAAACATATTATTTTTTTAGGCTTTTCAAAGAATAACAAAAAACAAAACAAATGATGTGGAGCGTTGCAAATTGTCCGAATTTCTTTTGGTAGGCCTACATTTAGTCTCTCTTAATTACTTCAGTCGTTTTTTGGCTTCCACAATAATTTTTAAACGCGACAAATAAATGCATCGAAAAATAAAAACCCTTCGGGCGTATAAAATTTTTACCTGTCCTTGAAATAAATGTTTAGTTAATAAATGCCTTAGGTAAGGTGTATCATTATGACTTCCTTCCTGGACGTCACAAATTTCCATATTTGGCCAATATTTATTCATGATGAAAATGAAAAACACTTATTTGAAAATGCAAAGCTTTTATTTGAAAAACGGTCAAAGTTTTATGAACTTAGTTTGGAATTTTCAACGTTTGTATGATTATTCAGTCTATACTGCAATATGTGTCATTCTTCTCCTTGAGGAAGCTCAAGTCAATCACCATAGTAACGTGCAAGGTGTGGAATTTCGTCCTTCTCTCTACCCCTCTTTCGAATTCTTTTGTCTTTGGAAACTACAGATATAACAAACCCCATTGGATGACGTAACCGGCGTTGATTGTTTCATTTATACAGTAGTATGCTTCATTCGACGGATCGTCATAATTCCTTTCTTAATTTTCATGTTTATCACACTTTAGTACTTTTTTGTCTTCCCTTGATACATTTGGTGGGTCGGATCTGGTCCACGGACTGCCATTTCGGAACCAGGGCTGCAGGCGTAGTTCATGTAACAATCGGAAGTATTGTTTCTAATTTTAGTTGAGGACTACACTGCATTCAGAGGAATGAATTTGTGATATTATTAACAGAAAATTAAGGCACCGTCCATATGCCCTCGTCTGAGAATTTATTAAAGTAATAATAATGTTGATGATAAGGGGGGTGGGGTTGTTGAAAAATGATAGAATGTCTCTCGAGAGTTACCTGAATTCATGATACATTCAGAGGAGTGATGATATTACTACAATAATCAGCGACTGAGGCAGCAACTGTTCCGACAATGATTCATGCTCACTCATTGCATGTGTAACTTTGAATTTGTCGTAAACTTCTCAGTGTCATTATTTCTTACTAGGGTAAGTTTGATGTCTCAGGCTGCGGAATTTAGAAAACAAAGATTTATCTGTGCCCTTTAGTGAAAAAGACATGAATATGCGCATGTGCAACATGAGTGGTTTTCATATGCCCTATGGCTACAAAATAGTCACTATGAGTCACAGTGAATAGTCAATCTAAATAAGAAAGAATGAAATAGAATGATCATTCGTTCTCTTTTAGAGTAAATATTCACTCTTAATTTTAGAGCAATCACTAGCCTCACTCTTTAGAATTAACAGAGTCATGTAGTCGACCTTTTGTTATACAACTTTTAGTACCTGTGTTATTTTTGTTATGTCGTGTGTGAGAATTCAACTATTTCTGTTACGTTTTCATATGCAAATGTTAATTCGAATTCCTTTGCCACCTGTGTTTTGTATCAGTCACTATTAGTTGGTCCTCCTCGAGGAAGCCGCGGGATCCGTTTCATAACAATACCTTCCAGAAGGCTTACATCAAGTAGGTCCTTTTTATTTTTCTTCTGTTTTTCCGAGCCCACTTCTCCTTCTCGGTCTTTACTCCTGGGAAACCAAGTTGTATCGCCACCAGATATGTAAGTAAGAAAACCTATTTGTCTTTTGAATGTAACAGTAACCGTTGTCAATTCTCTTGACAAAATAATATCTAAAGGGTTATCATTGCATGTAGATAAATTTCTTTAGCATTTTCAACTTTAATTAGAGAAAGAACACAAGGACCGCGCATTGCTCTTTTGTGTGTGTGTGTGTGTGTGTGTGCGTGTGCGTGTGTTTGTGGTGTGTGATTGTGGAAGTGTAGGGGATAGTTGGGGAGGGGACGGAATAGGTGGGGGGGGAGTAAGGGTAGTTATAAGGGTTGGGGAATGAGTAGGGAGGACATAGAATGGGTGGGGAGTAAGGGAAGAAGTGTTGGAAGAGAGGTAGTATGAGAAAAGGAAGAAGTCGGTGGGGTGGGGAGAGGTTTTCAGGTATTTGGAGTAGCTGGGAGGTTTTGGAAGGCGTAAAGAGGGGTGTCGGTAGGGTGAGTTGTTTTTTATGAACAATTGTGCATTTGGTGATACGAAGCTCATTTTCATTTTTGCAGGTCGCCTTGGAAACGGCGGACTCCCCCAAAACACATGTGACACCATCAAACATGCGATTAGGTTTATCAAGGGGAGAGGGAGGGGGTTTGATCGAAGGAAGGGAGACCTAAAATATGTTTCTGTCGGTTGAAAGCTACCAACTTTCCACAGCAAAATTCCCGCCTAGGATCAACAGTATGTTCCCCTATGTGGTCATTGCCTCTCTGCGTGTGTTATTCATAAATTAAAGAAACGAAAACACTGACAGAGGAAAGATAAACATATATCTATCAATGTCATGCTTTGTATTAATAATTGTCAATATTAACAAAAAAATAACGGTAATGAGATAGAAAGGTCACACAAGGAATAAACAACAAATATGAGCAAAGAAAGTACAACAACCATTAAAGATAACAATAAAAGTCAGAGGAGCCTAAAAAAGGTGTACGAAGCAATGCATTAAAGTAAAAGCATACAATGAATATGAATAATGATTGAACATTGCGAAGAAATATAACAACAAAAAGAATAATAATAATACTTGTAATATCAATAATAACAATGATCGGAATAACAATTGCAACAACGAATAACAATGAAAAAAATATAAAGAAGTTAAAAGTTGAAAACAAATAGAAGAAAGCAAACAGCTGAACAGCATCTATCAATGTAATGCAATAAAACAGGCAACGATAAATTTGGTACTACTCATCATAAGAAAAAGATAAAAAAAGATAACTTATAAACAAAGAAAAACATAAAAAAGATGTAAGTAAAAGATTATAACAAGTAAAACCACACTAGCCAATAGCAGCAATAGGTAAATTGTGTTAAATAATAAGTAAAGAACAAGCATCAGCAAACTGATCACAAACACCCTTGAAGACAGACTTTAAGTAAAAAGAAATGATCCTCCAAACATGTATAAACAAGTCAATCAAAAGATGCAAAGGACAAAAAAATGACACCAAGTAAAACAAAGTAAAAAACGTCCAAAGCAAAATAAGACATAATTAAATGAACGGAGACCAATAAACATCAATAATTATGATAACAGGTCAGCGAAAGGCTAAGAACAAATGCAAACCCAATAAAGCTAAGACAGCGAGTTTCAAGAAAAACTAGAAAATATCAGGAAAAAATAAAAGGCTACTGAAATACTTTAAATTAACATAGGAAAATCAAAATAAACGATAACAGACAATAGAAACAAGTGTAAATGACGAAAAGCCAATATAAAGAGCCAAGTTGCAAGATACAGCCAATACAATATTATAATCCGACACCAGCAAATTTGCAGAGATTATTCAATGGATGATGGTGAAAATCTGGTGGTAAACCACAATGTCAATCATTTGTTCTGAATTTAGTGAGCTGGTAACAACATCGTCAGTTGAAGTTAAGACGGGATCTTTGCTCGTAAAAAAAGTCTAAATGTGCTGCCGAAGCAAACAAAACCGATGATACTTTGCATTTAAAGTAGAAACCGATGAATCGAGTTGTGACAATTCCCTTTTGCATAATTAGGCACATTTTGTTGACAATGTAGATAACTTGAAAAACGACATAATTAGAGTATCAGAGCAAGCCAGAAAGATGGCGAGAGAATAAAATATTTCATGTCAATTTCAGGTGGCAATGATAGTGATGGTAATGATTATAATCGGAGTAATAATGATGATGATGTTGATAATAATCGTGATAATGATGATCGTGATGATGATCGTGATGATTAAGATTAGTATGATGATCGTGATGATATTGATGATGATGATGATGGTGATAATGATGGTGATGATTAAGATTAGTATGATGATCGTGATGATAATGATGATGATGATGATGGTGGTGATGATTATGATGATGATAATCGTGATGATGTTTATGATGATGATGGTGATGATGATGCTGAAGATGATGATGGTGATAATGATGATAGTGATGATGATAGTGATGCTGATGTTAGTGTTCATGTTGATAATGAAGATGATAATGAGGATGGAAATAATATTGATGATGGTGATGATGGTGAAATGATTATGATCGTGATAAAGAAGATGATGATAATGGTGATGATGATGTTTAGAAACATAGTGATGATGATGATAGTGTTCATGATAATAATGATGATGATTTAGATAATGATTATAGTTATGATTATAGTGATAGTGATGATGATAGTGATGATGTAGTGATGATGATGTGATGATGATATTGATGATGTAGTGATGATGATGATAATGATAATGACGATGATTATGATGATGGTGGTGATGTTGAAGATCATGATGATCAAGATGATGATGACAGTTATGACGATGATAACGATGATGATGATGATGATGATCGTCATGATGATCGTCATGATGATGACGAAGGTGATGATGATCGTGATGGTGGTGATAATGATGATCGTGATGATGATGATGATGATCGTGATGATGATAATGATGATGTTGATGATGTTGATGGTGATGATGATCGTGATGAAGATCGTGATGATGATTGTGATGGTGATGTTGATGATGATGATAATAATGATGATGATAATGATAGTGACAATAATTATGACGACGATGATAATGATTAAGACGGTGATAATAATGATGGTGATGATGGTGATGATGATGTTGATAAAGACGATGGTGGTGATGATAATGATGATTATGATGATGGTGATGATGATGGTGATGATGATGATGATAATGATAGTGATAATAACAATGCGACGATGATAATGACTAAGACGGTGATAATGATGATGGTTATGGTGGTGGTGATGATGATGATCATGATGATGATCGTGATGATGATGAAGATCGTGATGATGATGATGATGATGATGATGATGATGATGATGATGATGATGATGATGATGATGATGATGATGATGATTATGATTATGATGATGATGATGATGATTATGATGATGATGATGATGATCGTGATCGTGATAATGATCGTGATAATGATCGTGATGATGATGATGATGATGATGATGATGATGATGATGATGATGATGATGATGATGATTATGATGATGATGATGATGATGATCGTGATCGTGATAATGATCGTGATGATGATGATGATGATGATGATGATGATAATGATGATGATGATGATGATAATGATGATGATGATGTTAATAATGATAACAATAATGATAATGATGATGATGATGATGATGGTGATGATGATGATGATGAAGATGATGAAGAAGAAGATGGAGATAATGTTGATGATTGTGATAATGATATTAATAATAATGATGGTGATGATAATGATGTTGATGATGATGATGGTGATTATGTTGCTAATGATGATAGTCATTATGATGATAATGGTGGTGATGATAATGATGGTGATAATGATGATAGTGATGATGATAGCAATGATTTTGATGATGATTAAGTAATCTCGTAAGTGGAAAAATGATTTTTTATTCATATTCATGAATTTATAAATTATTTATTTTTACAAAATATCTATTAAAACTCTTTCCTCATGAGTCCAATAAAACAATTAAATTTGTTTTCTTAACTTTCTTCTATATATTTCCCAATTAAGAATACACTTTATCCTTTAATTACTTTACCGCCAAGTTTCAATTATGACAGCTCTCAAAGTCTGTACCCACAGACTGGAAACCTTCTGTATACCCTCGTATATACTCGTACCCTCCAATACATGTGTACAGCAACTCAGAGAATCCTCGAAAAAAAAAACATGATAGGACACTTGTACACAACAACCATTGTTCGCATTTATTACAAAACCATGAAATAATCTAAGTCAATTTATTACGATTACCCGTTTAACCAAGGAGTATAAACCAACGAATCCCCGAAATGAAACAAAATACCTATATATACTTCTTTTGTTCGTACTCTATATTCACATTACTTTAATACGAAAATCGTTTAATCTAAAGGACTCATTAAATAGTATTCTGATGCACCTTATCTAAAAATTATCATTTTTCTCTCAAAATTTCCTCCCGAATTGTTGCTAAGAACCAAGACTGTCTAGAAGTGTTACTTTTGGAAGATCAACGAATTTGTTTGAATGTTATAAAAGTGTGAAAAAGGGTCCCATCATGTTTGTCATATCGATTTACTTCTACGTAAATATAATTATTTATGTTGGTGTGTTGCTAAATGCATTTCTTCCTTACCCATTTTTTCTTTCTCCGTTATTTGTGTTTCAATAATTTGGTTACCGTCGAAGAATTTTAAGTCGTGTCTATCCTCCGTTATGATAAGATTACAACATAATAGAAAAGTTATTTAAGAAATTGAAGTTACTCCATTGGTTGCATTTTTGTTATTGTGTAAAGTCGTATGTCTCCTCTAACCATTTCTTTTCAACTTTGCAAGTCCTAAACCTACTATTGAAATGCTTGTTTCACAAGACATCAGGTTGGATGCGGTGATAGTCAAACTCCTAGTGTATACATAAGGATATCGCAGTACATGGACTTTATCACTTCTACCATAACCAACAACTTATTATAATGAATTTTCCAAAGGAAGATTGAAGCAATAGACAAAATGTACATTAATTAGTGTGTATAACCCCCAACAAGAGAAGAAAACAGTTTAAGGTGGACTCAGCCGGTGAATGGGGGGGGGGGGCTTCTTTTGGGGGCGGCTTCTTTAGTCGTGTTTTCAGGAACAATAGTCATATCTTGTGCTTGACACTGTGTTAGACATTAAGTTACACTTAATCAGAAATGCAATTAATTATTGTGCCCCCCCCCCCTTAGCGGCCGAGACCACTTTTTAGCTCCGTTTTTATTTCAGTCTTGCCAAATTAATTCAAAATTTATATATTTGATACAATATTTGAAGTCTTCCTATCCACAGTTTCTTTTTCTTCTTACTATAAGAACAGTGGAATTGTTTTCAAGATCACATTGCCATTGAGACAGTATATTATGTAGGCTGTTGTGCGAAAGTTTATCATGATTCTTGTGGTAAAGAAATTGTTAAAGTTAAACGTTTTCCATTATTTTAATTTTTTTCAGCTTTACTGTCTCTGTTACATGTGTAGAATGTTTTGAGAGGTTCTTAACCCTTTTCGGGAAATTCATCCCCCCACATTCTACTTGACAGGTCATGTCAGTGACAGGTCATTTTGTGTTGATTGATAAACTGAAATTGTCCAGTGGTACTTAGATTGTACCCGTCGGTTATTATCATCATCATCATCATAATAATAATAATGTGATCATTTTACCACATGTCAGAGAAAGCAACTGAAAGAACATTCCTTTTTTTACATTTATTGTGTGTGTGCAACTTCGATATAAACTGTATCTTATAAAGTATATCATTATTTCTTATTAGTCTATAAGTTGACGTCTCATTCCCTGCGGAATTTAGAAAATAAAAACTTTATTTGTATTCTTTATTTGGAAAGAGGCATGCGCAACATGTGGTTTTCATATCATGTAGCAGCAACCATAGTAAATTCTGTTGACAAAAGAGTTTTATCACTGCCTGTTGCTGTTCATTTCTTATCTCAAGTTTTAAATAGCAGAATTAAGGCGTTATATACTTCCTTAGACAACCAAAATGAAAGAACTGAGCACTCGGCTTTTATCATGTGTGGGGTGTGTTGGGGAGTGGAGAACTGATGGATTTATGAATTGAGCCTTTTTACAGCAGTACTTTAATCTCATTTAATTCCACAATTATCTAAATATAATGCCACAGCCGAATGGTTAAGGCGCTCGTTCGACGATCGTATGATCCCTGGTTCGAGCCCGCCATAGAATCACAGAGTCAAACGTTTACTTTTGATTTGGAAGGAAATGCTCTATGCTATCGTTAAGTATTAATTCAAACTTCAAAGTCACTAGCTGACGTGCTGGCCATGCGCTATAAGGGGCGGACGAAAGACTCCTGCTCTGCTGGTCATAGAAACCGTGCTAGGGTTCAAGGCACACTCGGGCTACAATGGTCCGGTGGTGGTATGGTACTTTTTGTGGCCTAGGATCCCGTGCCATGTCTCCCTTGACGTCGTAAAAGAACCCGGAAGGATGCGAGGAGGGTCGGTCAAAGGTCGACCAGAAGCGTACTAGGTGGCGTGAGGTGAATCCATGCAACTCGGCCAGAGGGTTGAAAGGCTCTTTGCGACCGGCATGTGTGCTGCCCATAGTCCACTGAACACGTGGCCCAATGAGGCGTGTTCTTCTATGTATGAACCTACGGAAGCCTGTAAGGACCATTATAGTTTTTAGTTTTCTTTGCTGTTGTATATTCGACTGGCGCCATCAACCTATTAAATTGGGGCTGTTTACATCACGTTATAGAATTTGTTAGAATGAAATTTCAGTACCATGCTTATGTAACACTGCCATGTTGTGGTAAAACTGAATATTGAGCAAACTATGTCTTACTGACCTTTTCTTCTCGAAGTATAAAAATCTGCTACGTAAATCTGTAGTTTGGCATTGGAGTAAAGTTGCTAAAATATATATCAACATTTACATTCTCAGGGGGTATCAGATTTTTATTTTTATAATAGCAGTTTTTCGAGAAAAAAAAATAGATGTACACGCAGTTGCATTGTGTGTATTAAATATTAAATAGCGTGTCTCATTTAATGGTAAATATGTGACATTATGTCAACACTTGTATTCATAACAGTAAAACATAACTCTAACTTGTAAAAAAATAACCTTATTCCATTCACCTGTGTATTGCCACAAGTTATCTATAAACTGACAACCGTTTCATATACGCCCGCCCATTTCATGTAATAGTGTTGGTTTCAACCATATAGGTCAGGATTCGTCTCTTTGCTCACAGCACGTTGCATAAGTATCATTAGGCACTACAAGTAGTAACAGCATTGGTTCTACATTAGGTTTAGCTAATCTTTTATCGGATAAACCTGAATAGGATCATCTAAATAAAGAGAGGAAAGAAACAACCGACTGCTCTCTTAGTTTGGATATTCCAGTGACCTTCATTGAATATTACGTAATAGATATGTGATTGAAGTTGCTTCAGCTCCCAAAACAGTGCAAGCAGGAATAAGAGGAATTAAGTGTGCCACTTTCATTCATTGTAAGGGGTCCCAAAACGTTACATTGTTTGTTTGACTTTCTACTTTCATTCACTAAATACCTGAAGTATTATGAACAATCAACGTTGATGTCTTTGACATCTTTACTACAGCCGTAACTAGTAAATAGTTCTGTGGATAAATTCTTTCTGTACATGATGCGTATGATTATGTCAGTGTGTCGGTACGTGTTATATTACAGTCACATATTGCAAACAGCTTCTTGTAGGCTACTGATGGAACACATTGGTTCATACTGGGAAAGAAACATTCGCTTGTTTCCATGGTTTTCTTTTCTTTCGGCTGGTACGGTGGTAGTTGGATCTTGTAAAGAGAAACTCAGATCCTAGTACAGGAACCGATTTACCTTTAGGAAGACACTGCGCACTAATGCGGGGAGGGGGGCTCACTGTATTTCTCCGTAAGACTGTACACATCACTAAACTCAATAGATTTCCTTTTCCCACAAAAGAATGTGTCAACATCACCCTCGATGCAATAATTTTGTATGGTCCAATTTCCTGACCACATTCCTTACTAGCCCATGCCAAAATACAGACCAGCTAATGTACTTCTGCATCATTCACTGCACAGCTTCAAAGTAATTAAATCATAGCCAGAGAGAATATCAAAGTTAGATAAACTGACTTTGAACGACAATTTCAGGGAAGGCCGCAATAGGCAATCAAAATAAACAAGGAAAACATGGATTTTGATCATATTTAATAAAAAAAAACCAGTATTCTTAATTAATGTTCGTCAAGGTGACGAAAAAACTGACCAGATGTTGATGTTTCACTCTGAAAAGGAGAAGGAGATGTATTCTCTGTAGTTTCTTTCAGTTTCCTCATTTGTCGGATATGAAATAACTTCTCTTCTTAATGACTAATTCAAGAATTCAATCATAGATCATTTCATGAATCATTACCATAGCACACTGTGTCACTGAACTACGCATGGCAATGGTGAATGTAATTTTTTGTTGGACAGATAACTATGTTTATGCGTGTTAGTGTTGTTCAATACTGCAAATATACTTCTCAATTTTCACAATACAAAATTATTAAACTCCACTTTGATGTAATGATTGTCTTAAGTGTACCCAATTCACTCCATGGCCAGTTACTCAAAAAGAATGTTACGTCACAATTTTTATTTCCTCATTTCTTTCACATTTACAATGCTCATGATACCTTCACTTGCTTTTAGAGACAGGACAACAGGTGTTTATACTCAAACCAGCTATTAGTTTGCTAAAGTTCTAGGCTAATGGCTTGTAAAACAATTGCATAGATTTTAGACTTGCAAGAATTATTCAACCTATCTAAACTTATTAGATCAAATACTTTTCTTAACATAAACTTGTACCTATTTAACTAGGCACACACAGTGAGGAGAAGAACCATGTGCAGTTGTCAGAAAATGCATGTTATGTACCGAATGAATTGTAAAATATCCAAAACAAATACAGAAAGTTATTGCATTCATTTTTCAGATTTGTGTTTTGACTTGCAAGTCTAGCGGTGCCCAAATGTATGATGAAACCAACAGGTTTATTGTAACTTACTGTGTCATATAAGTGAAGCCGGATTATGTAAATTTGCTTTTAAGCATACCATAATTACTATTGGAAAAGTATTTCTTATTTGTTCTCTTCTTATTGGCCATCGTCAACTTCATGAATATGAATAGGTGATTGAATGACTGCCTCTAGTCCTCACAGAATTTACATAATGGAAAAGGATGTAGGTACTATCATGTCCATAGTAGTATTATTACGTTTAACTGATAGGTTGCCCTATTATGTACAATCAAGTAGATTTTGGAAAAGAAAAAAATAAAAAGAAACAATAAGAAAACTCTGCAGCAAAGCCTCTGGTGTTACATGTTGCAGTACATGGCCTTTGTAGTTACAATGTGTTACATTAACAAGTGACATCCAATGATATCCCTACGAGTAAATTTTGAAGTCCATCAGGATTTCGAGTTAGCCTGTTCATTTAGTCACGTTCATTAAATGTCAGAAAATATGACTTCTTCACCCATATATATATTGTTGTATTTTACTTTTTCTTGGTAAAGGTCTTTCGTGTATGCTCGTACACCGACTAACGTTGTATCAATGGTAACATAACAAGTTTTATCAATTAAGGACTAAGCTTTAGTGCAGATTTTATACACAAATGACCCTTTTTTATGTGACGTCATATCCTACCAAGACTGAACTATAAAGTATGTTATTCTGACATTTTGGTAACGGTATTAACCATATAATGAAATAAGATTACAAAAAAAATGATGAATTTTTTCAAAGATTACCCAAGTACTAAATACCGCTTAAATTGAGATAAGAAATGGATATGAAACTGAGAGTTGTCTCTTATTTCAGATCACCAAAATTTTAAATTTATTAGATGGCAGGATAGGAGGAAGTTTCCGGGATTAGCCAATCTTCACTTGATATCATGCATGTGTATGCCTTCTCGAGAAGACACACCTTAATCATCTTGATAAGTCTGGATATCAGGTGATGTTGCATCATGCAGAAAAGGTCTTCTCGAGATATGATTTTAGCACATTACAAAAATTCTATGAGGAATAGGTATCCCGGCATACTTACTTAGTATAAGAGAAATATCTATATATATCAAGACGCCCGTGGTTTCATCTTAAAAGGGCTGCTCTTGACGTTTCTTCAACTTTGGTAGAAGTCTGTTTAAATGTTACTTACTCCGAGGAGATCCTTAAGTAACAAGACGTAAAGTAGGACACGGTAAAGCCTTTTCAATGTAAACGACGTAGGGATATTCTGACATTTTAATTTGTTGAGCTATTCAACTAAATGTTCTGCTTTTCGTTGGCAGGTTCTTCACACACGATGGACGAGTCTCTCTCAAAGTCCGAAATACATCATCGAAGTTCGAACAAGTTAAAAGTAATGTATGGTACAATCTTTTACGTGCAAAGAATGTTGGGGTTATTGTAATATTTTAAAAATGTTCGTGACGTAATCATCTACGTATGAGCCATTTTATAGGTCTTCATATTATATCTTCAAATTGTTACATTGTGATCTAAATCTTATATTTGGCAAAATTACACTCTTAAATTTCTTCATAAATGAAAACAATGACTGACTTTTTCCTTTGCAGGTAACAATCCGTCAGATGGAACGAACATTCATCCGTAGTCTCATAAGTTAAAACACCATAGACCGAAAATGTTTATTATTTTATATCGATTTTTCAATCGTTTTCCTAAACTTGTCTCTTTCATAAATATATATGCTTATTTGGAATCGACCGTTCCTAGGACGAAAACGTCCCTCGTTTGATGTAAACACTGTGTATAATGTCATAATTTTTATATTTTCCCCAGAAATAGTTGACCCCCCCAAAAATTGATTCCTCTATAAAACGAAGGAGTCATAAATATTCATCAAATTGTTAGATTGTGTTTTTCATTTAATATTTGTCAATATTACACTCTTTACATTCTACATTAACGAAAACAAGGGTTGACTTTTCCTTTCCTTGTAAAAAATCGTCATATGGAACAAAACAATCCTCCGTAGTCTCATTAGTTAACACACCATGAACCGGAAACGTTTATAATTTTATCCCGATAATATCAAAATTAACCTGTTTAATGTTATTCCTAAACTAAGAAAAGCACTATAAAAAAATCACTCTTCCTTCTACATGATGTTAAGTTTATGATATCGAGTAATTTTAAGGTGAATCCGACCTATGGATAAGTATGACATTTGAAAGCTATTAATGACGTCATTTATTATTAATAAAGTCTCCAATACAGTGATATCACATTGAATCGGTCATTCCTTAAGGCCGACAAAAAGATCTCGAAAATGGAGCAAAATCGAAATTGTAGCAGATTTCGGCCAAAACATGAAAATTTGATAAGGCTATAGCCTTACGTTTTGGTCAATTTCAGCCAAATCGTGGATATTTTCAATCGTTACCAAAAATGTGTCTATTTCTTTAATATACATTCTAAATGAATAAAAGACCCTTCCTAAGCCCGAAATCGTCCTTCTTTTAACAGAAACATTATTTATAATCTCATTTATTTTTTTTTAAGTCTGTCCAGAAATAAGGTACAGTAAAATGTAGTTGACAGAAAAAAAAAGTCATTTCTGAAGATTCCAGGATAAAATGAAGCAGTCATGAATATTCATTAAATTATAACATTGAGTTTTTTATGCTGTATTTGTCAAATTTACACTCTTTAATTTTTTCATAAATGAAAACAATCATTGGCCTCTCCCTCACTTGTAGCAATCGTTCTGTGTAACAAAGAAACATCTGTAGTCTCCTTGATTAACACACTATGGACCAAAAACGTCTATGTTTTAATATTAATATTATTAAAGTATACCTATTTAGTGTGAAGGACTATACCAAGCAGAACAGTTGAAAAAAGAAACAAAATGATCACTTCTTCTTCTAGATGTTGCTAAGTTCATGATGTCGAGTAATTTCAAGGTGAATCCGACTTATGGATACGTATGACATTTAAAAGCTATTAATGACGTCATTTATTATTAATAAAGACTCCAATACAGTAATATCACATTAAATCGGTTATTTCTCAACGATGACAAAAAGACCTCGAAAATTAAGCAAAATCGAAATTGTAGCAGATTTCGGTAAAAATATGAAAATTTGATAAGGCTACAACTTTACGTTTTGGTCAATTACAGCCAAATCGTCGATATTTTCAATCGTTACCAAAAATGTGTCTATTTCTTTAATATACATTCTAAACGAATGATAGACCATTTCTTAGCCCGAAATCGTTCTTTTTTTAACAGAAACATTATTTCTAATCTTTTTTTTTAAATATCTCCAGAAATATTTTACAGTAAAATGTAGTTAACAGAAAAAGTCATTTCTTAAGAATCCAGGATAAAATGAAGCAGTCATGAATATTCATTAAATTATAACATTGTGGTTCTTATGTTATATTTGTCAAATTTACACTCTTTATTTTTTTTCATAATGAAAACAATCATTGGCCTGTCACTTCCCTTGTAGCAATCGTTCTGTGGAACAAAGAAACATCCGTAATCACACTATGAACCCAAAGCGTTAATGTTTTAATATTAATATTATTAAAGTACACCTGTTTATGGTGAAGGACTATACCAAGCAGAACAGTTAAAAGAACAAACAAAATGATCACTTGTTCTTCTAGATGTTACTAAGTTCATGATGTTGAGTAATTTCAAGGTGAATCCGACTTATGGATAAGTATTACATTTAAAAGCTATTAATGACGTCACTAATTGTCAGTAAAGCCTCCAATACAGTAATATCACATTGAATCGGTCATTTCTGAACGCTGACAAAAAGTGTTTGAAAATAGATCAAAATGGAAATTGTAGCAGATTTTGGCCAAAATATGAAAATCTGATAAGGCTACAACTTTACGTTTTGGTCAATTTCAACCAAATCGTCGATACTTTCAATCGTTACCAAAAATGTGTCTGTTTCTTTAATATACATTCTAAATAAATGAAACACCCTTCCTCAGCCCGAAATCGTCCTTCTTTTAAGAGAAACATTATTTATCATCTCATTTTTTTTTAAAGTCTCTTCAGAAATAAGGTACAGTAAAATGTAGTCGACAGAAAAAAAGTCATTTCTCAAGATTTCAGAATAAAATGAAGCAGTCATGAATATTCATTAAAATATAACATTGTTGTTCTTATGTTATATTTATCAAATTTACACTCTTTATTTTTTTTTCATAAATGAAAACAATCATTGGCCTGTCACTTCCTTGTAGCAATCGTTCTGTGGAACAAAGAAACATCCGTAGTCACACTATGAACCAAAAACGTCAGTGTTTTAATATTAATATTATTAAAGTATACCTGTTTAGTATGAATTACTATACCAAGCAGAACAGTTAAAAGAACAAACAAAATGATCACTTGTTCTTCTAGATGTTGCTAAGTTCATGATGTCGAGTAATTTATTATTAATAAAGCCTCCAATGCAGTAATATCACATTGAATCGGTTATTTCCGAATGCCGACAAAAAGTGTTTGAAAATAGATCAAAATCGAAATTGTAGCAGATTTTGGACAAAACATGAAAATTTGATGAGGCTATAGCCTTACGTTTTGGTCAAATTCAGCCAAATCGTCGATATTTTCAATCGTTACCCAAAATGTGTCTATTTCTTTAATATACATTCTAAATGAATGAAAGACCCTTCTTAAGCCCGAAATCGTCCTTCTTTTAACAGAAACATTATTTATCATATCATTTTTGTTTTAAATCTCTCCAGAAATAAGGTACAGTAAAATGTAGTTGACAGAAAAAAAGTCATTTCTCAACATTCCTGGTTAAAATGAAGCAGTCATGAATCTTCATTAAATTATAACATCGTGGTTCTTATGTTATATTTGTCAAATTTACACATTTTCCTTTTTTTTTCATAAAGGAAAACAATCATTGGCCTCTCACTTCCTTGTAGCAATCGTTCTGTCGAACAAACAAACATCTGTAGTATCATTGGTTCACACACTATTAACCAAAAACGTCAATGTTTTAATATTAATATTATTTAAGTATACCTGTTTAGTGTGAAGGACTATACCAAGAAGAACAGTTGAAAAAAGAAACAAAATGGTCACTTCTTCTTCTAGATGTTACTAAGTTCATGATGTCGAGTAATTTCAAGGTGAATCCGACTTATAGATAAGTATTACATTTAAAAGCTATTAATGACGTCACTGATTGTCAGTAAAGCCTCCAATACAGTAATATCACATAGAAGCGGTCATTTCTCAACGCTGACAAAAAGACCTCGAAAATAGAGCAAAATCGAAATTGTAGCAGATTTTGGCCAAAATATGAAAATTTCATAAGATTATAGCCTTACGTTTTGGTCAATTTCAGGCAAATCGTCGATATTTTTAATCGTTACCAAAAATGTGTCTGTTTCTTTAATATAAATTCTTAATGAATGAAAGACCCTTCCTAACCTCGAAATCGTCCTTCTTTTAACAGAAACATTATTTATCATCTAATTTTTTTGGAAAATCTCTTTAGAAATAAGGTACAGTAAAATGTAGTCGACAGAAAAAAAGTTATTTCTCAAAATTCCAGGATAAAATTAAGCAATCATGAATATTCATTATATTATAACATTGTGGTTCTTATGTTATATTCGTAAAATTTACACTCTTTATTTTTTTTGTTTTTCATGAATGAAAACAATCATTGGCCTCTCCCTTCCTTGTAGCAATCAGTCTGTGGAACAGGGAAACATCCGTAGTCACACTATGAACCAAAAACGCCAATGTTTGAATATTAATATTATTACAGTATACCTATTTAGTGTGAAGGACTATACCAAGAAGAACAGTTAAAAAAAACAAAAACAAAATGATCACTTGTTCTTCTAGATGTTGCTAAGTTCATGATGTCGAGTAATTTCAAGGTGAATCCGACGCATGGATACGTATTACATTTAAAAGCTTTTAATGACGTGATTTATTATTATTAAAGCCTCCAATACAGTAATATCAAATTGAATCGGTCATTTCTGAACGCTGACAAAAGGACCTCGAAAGTGGAGGAAAATCGAAATTGTAGAAGATTTTTGCGAAATATGAAAATTTGATAAGGCTATAGCTTTACGTTTCGGTCAATTTCAGCCAAATCGTTGATATTGTTGTCGTAATCGTTACCAAAAAATGTGTCTATTTTTTTAATATACATTTTAAATGAGTGAAAGGCCTTTCCTAAGCCCGAAATCGTAATTCTTTTAACAGAAACAATATTTATCATATTATTTCATTTTTTGCATTTTTGTTTTAAATCTCTATAGAAATAAGGTACAGTAAAATGTAGTCGACAGAAAAAAAAGTCATTTCTCAAGAATCCAGGATAAAATGAAGCAGTCATGAATATTCATTAAAATATAACATTGTGGTTCTTATGTTATATTTGTCAAATTTACACATTTTCCTTTTTTTTAAAAAATGAGAACAATCATTGGCCTCTCACTTCCCTGTAGCAATCGTTCAGTGGAACAAACAAACATCCGTAGTATCATTGGTTAACACACTATGAACCAAAAACCTCAATGTTTTAATATTAATATTACTTAAGTATACCTGTTTAGTGTGAAGGACTATACCAAGCAGAACAGTTAAAAAAAAAAAAAAAAATGATCACTTGTTCTTTTAGATGTTGCTAAGTTCATGATATCGAGTAATTACAAGTTGAATGCGACTTATGGATAAGTATTACATTTAAAAGCTATTAATGACGTGATTTATTATTAATAAAGCCTCCAATACGGTAATATCACGTTGAATCGGTCATTTCTCAACGCTGACAAAAAGACTTCGAAGATAGAGGAAAATCGAAATTGTAGTAGATTTTGGCAGAAATATGAAAATTTGATAAGGCTATAGCCTTACGTTTTGGTCAATTTCAGCCAAATCGTCGATATTTTCAATCGTTACCAAAAATGTGTCTTTTACTTAAATATACATTCTAAATGAATGAAAGAACCTTCCTTAGCCAGAAATTGATCTTCTCTTAACAGAAACATTATTTATAATCTCCTTTTTGTTTTTGGAAAATATCTCCAGAATTAAGGTACAGTAAAATGTAGTTGACAGAAAAAAAAGAAGTCATTTCTCACGATTCCAGGATAAAATGAAGCAGTCATAAATATTTATTAAGTTATAACCTTCTGGTTCCAATGTTATATTTGTCAAATTTACTCTCTTAATTTTTTTTTCATGAATGAAAACAGTCATTGGCCTCTCCCTTCCTTGTAACAATCGTTCTGTGTAACAAACAAAGATTCGTAGTCTCATTGGTTAGCACACTATGAACCAGAAACGTCAATGTTTTAATATTAATATTATTTAAGTATACCTGCTTAATATGAAGGGCTATACCAAGCAGAAAAGTGAAAAAAAAAACAACAAAATAATCACTTTTTCTTCTAGATGTTGCTAAGTTCATGATGTCGAGTAATTTCAAGGTGAATCCGACTTATCGATAGGTATGACATTTAAAAGCTATTAATGACGTCATTTATTATTAATAAATCCTCCAATACAGTAATATCACATGGAATCGGTCATTTCTGAACGCTGACAAAAAAATCTCGAAAATGGAGTAAAATCGAAATTGTAGCAGATTTTGGCCAAAATATTCAAATTTGGTAAGGTAATAGCCTTACGATTTGGTCAATTTCAGCCAAATCGTGGATATTTTCAGTCGTTACCAAAAATGTGTCTATTTCTTTAGTATACAGTCTAAAGGAATGAAAGACCATTCCTAAGCCCGAAATCGTCCTTCTTTTAACAGAAACATTATTTATCATCTCATTTTTTTTTTTTAAATCTCTCCAGAAATAAGGTACAGTAAAATGTAGTTGACGGGGAAAAAAAGTCACTTCTCCAGATTTAATGATAAAATGAAGCAGTTATGAATATTGAATAGATTAAAACATTGTGGTTCTTATGTTATATTTGTCAAATTTACACTCTTTACTATTCTTTTTTCATAAATGAAAACAATTATTGGCCTCTCACTTCCTTATAGCAATCGTTCTGTTGAACAAACAAACATCCGTAGTATCATTGGTTAACACACTATGGACCAAAAACGTCAATATTTCAATATTAATATTATTAAAGTATACCTGTTTAGTGTGAAGGACTTTACCAAGACGAACTGTTAAAAAAAACAAACAAAATGAGAACTTGTTCTTCTAGAGTTGCTAAGTTCGTAATGTCGTGTAATTTCAAGGTGAATCCGACTTATTTATACGTGTAACATTTAAAAGCTATTAATGACGTCACTTATTATTAATAAAACCTCCAATGCACTAATATCACATTGAATCGGTCATTTCCCAACGCTGACAAAAAGATCTCGAAATAGAGCAAAATCGAAATTGTAGCAGATTTTAGTCAAAATATGAAAATTTGATAAGGCTATAGCCTTACGTTTTGGTCAATTTCAGACAAATCGTCGATATTTTCAATCGTTACAAAAAATGTGTCTTTTTCCTAAATATACATTCTAAATGAATAAAAGATCCTTCCTAAGCCTTTTGAAAATCTCTCCAGAAATAAAAGACAGTAAAATGTAGTCGGCAGCAAAAACGTCATTTCTCAAGATTCCAGGATAAAATGAAGCAGTCATGAATATTTATTAAAATATAACATTGTTGTTCTGATGTTATATTTGTCAAATGTACACTCTTTATTTTTTTTTTCATAAATGAAAACAATCATTGGCCTCTCCCTTCTTTGTAGCAATCGTTCTGTGGAACAAAGAAACATCCGTAGTCTCACTATGAACCAGAAACGTCAAGATTTAATATTAATATCATCAAATTATACCTGTTTAGTGTGAAGGACTATACCAAGCAGAACAGTTAAAAAAAAAATGATCACTTGCTCTTCTAGACGTTGCTAAGTTCATGATGTCGAGTAATTTTAAGGTTAATCCGACTTATACGTATGACATTTGAAAGCTATTAATGACGTCATTTATTGTTAATAAAGTCTCCAATACAGTAATATCACATTGAATCGATCATTTCTCAACGCTGACAAAAAGACCTCGAAAATGGAGCAAAATCGAAACTGTAGCAGATTTTGGCCAAAATATTCAAATTTGATGAGGCATTAGCCTTACGATTTGGTCAATTTCAGCCAAATCGTGGATATTTTCAATCTTTACCAAAAATGTGTCTTTTTCTTTAATATACATTCTAAATGAATGAATGACCATGCCTAAGCCTGAAATCAACCTTCTTTTAACAGAAACATTATTTGTAATCTCACTTTTTTAAATCTCTCAAGAAATAAGGTACAGTAAAATATAGTTCACAGAGAAAAAAAGTCATTTCTAAAGATTTAAGGATAAAATGAAGTAGTCATGAATATTCATTAAAATATAACATGGTGGTTCTTATGTTATATTTGTCAAATTTACACTCTTTATTTATTTTTCATGAATGAAAACAATCATTGGCCTCTCCCTTCCTTGTAGCAATCGTTCTGTGGAACCAACAAACATCCGTAGTATCATTGGTTTACACACTATTAACCAAAAACGTCAATGTTTTAATATTAATATCATTGTGGTATGCCTGTTTAGTGTGGAGGAGAAAATCAACAAGAACAGTTAAAAAACAAACAAAATGATCACTTGTTCTTCTAGATGTTGCTAAGTTCATGATGTCGAGTAATTTTAAGGTTAATCCGACTTATTTATACGTATGACATTGAAAAGCTATTAATGACGTTATTTATTATTAATAAAGTCTCCAATACAGTAATATCACATTAAATCGATTATTTCTCAAAGCTGGCAAAAAGATCTCGAAAATGGAGTAAAATCGAAATTGTAGCAGATTTTGGCCAAAATATGAAAATTTGATAAGGCAATAGCCTTACGATTTGGTCAATTTCAGCCAAATCGTGGATATTTTCAATCGTTACCAAAAATGTGTCTATTTCTTTAATATACATTCTAAATGAATGAAAGACCCTTCTTCAGCAAGAAATCGTCATTCTTTTAACAGAAACATTATTTATAATCTCCTTCTTTTTAAAGCTCTCCAGAAATAATTTACAGTAAAATGCAGTTGACAGAAAAGAAAAAGTCATTTCTTAAGATTCCAGGATAAAAGGAAGGAGTCATGAATATTCATTAAATTATAACATTGTGGTTCTTTTGTTATACTTGTCAAATTTACAATTTTTATTTTTTTTTCAAAAATGAAAACAATCATTTCCCTGTCCCTTCCTTGTAGCAATCGTTCTGTGGAACAAACAAACATCTGTAGTCTCATTGGCTAACACACTATGAACGAAAAACGTCAATGTTTTAATATTAATATTATTAACGTCTACCTGATTAGTGTGAAGGACTATACCAAGCAGAACAGTTCAAAAACAAATAAAATGATCAATTGTTCTTCTAGATGTTGCTAAGTTCATGATGTCGAGTAATTTCAAGGTGAATCCGACTTATGGATACGTATGACATTTAAAAGTTATTAATGACGTCATTTATTATTAATAAAGCCTCCAATACAGTAATATCACGTTGAATCGATCATTTCTCAACGTTGCAAAAAAGATCTCGAAAATAGAGCTAAATCAAAATTGTAGCAAAATCGAAATTGTAGCAGATTTTGTTCAAAATATGAAAATTTGATAAGGCTATAGCCTTATGTTTTGGTCAATTTCTGCCAAATCGTCGATATTTGCAATCGTTACCAAAAATGTGTCTATTTCTTTAATATACATTCTAAATGAATGAAAGACCCTTCCTAAGCCCGAAATCGTCCTGCTTTTAACAAAAACATTATTTATCATTTCATTTTTTTTGAAAATCTCTCCAGAAATAAGGTGCAGTAAAATGTAGTTGACAAAAAAAAAAGTCAGTCTTCACGATTTCACGATGAAAAGAAGCAGTCATGAATATTCATTATATTATAACATTGTTGTTCTTACGTTATGTTTGTCAAATTTAAACTCTTTTATTTTTTTTCCCATAAAGGAAAACAATCATTGGCCTCTCCCTTACTTGTAGCAATAGTTCTGTGGAACAAACAAACATCGGTAGTCCTATTGATTAACACACTATGAACAAAAAACGTCAAAGTTTTAATATTAATATTATTAAAGTATACCTGTTTAGCGCGAGGGACTATACCAAGCAGAGCAGTGAAAAAACAAACAAACAAAATGATCACTTGTTCTTCTAGATGTTGCTAAGTTCATGATGTCGAGTAATTTCAAGGTGAATCCGACTTATGGATACGTATGACATTTAAAAGTTATTAATGACGTCATTTATTATTGATAAAGCCTCCAATACAGTAATATCACATTCAATCGATCATTTCTCAACGTTGCAAAAAAGACCTCGAAAATAGAGCAAAATCGAAATTGTAGCAGATTTTGGCCAAAATAAGAAAATTTGAGAAGCCTATAGCCTTACGTTTTGGTCAATTTCAGCCAAAATCGTCGATATTTTTAATCGTTACCATTAATGGGTCTTTTTCCTAAATGTACATTCTGAATGAATGAAAGCCCCTTGATAAGCCCGAAATCGTCCTTCTCTTAACAGAAGCATTATTTATAATCACCTTTTTTTTGAAAATCTCTCCACAATTAAGTTACAGTAAAATGTAGTTGACTAAAAAAAGTCATTCCTCAAGATTCCAGGATAAAATGAAGCAGTCGTGAATATTCATTAAATTATAACATTGTGGTTCTGATGTTATATTTGTCAAATTTACACCCTTTTTTTCATAAATGAAAACAATCATTAGTCCTCCATTCCTTGTAGCAATCGTTCTGTGTAACAAACAAATATCCGTAGTCTCATTGGTTAGCACACTATGAACCAACATCATTAATCTTTTCATATTAATATTATTAAAGTATACCTATTTAGTGTGAAGGACTAAACCAAGAAGAACAGTTAAATGACAAACAATATGATCACTTGTTCTTCTAGACGTTGCTAAGTTCATGATGTCGAGTAATTTGAAGGTGAATACGACTTATGGATACGTATACCATTTAGCAGTTATTAATGACGTCATTTGTTATTAGTAAAGCCTCCAATACAGTAATATCACATTGAATCGGTCATTTCTCAACGCTGGCAAAAAGACTTCGAAGATAGTGCAAAATCGAAATTGTAGCAGATTTTGGCCAAAATATGAAAATTTGATCAAGGTATAGACTTACGTTTTGGTCAATTTCAGCCAAATCGTCGATATTTTCAATCGTTACCAAAAATGTGTCTATTTCTTTTTAATGTACATTCTAAATGAATGAAATACCCTTCCTAGGCTCGAAATCGTCCTTCTTTCAACAGAAACATTATTTATCATATCATTTTTGTTTTAAATCTCTCCAGAAATAAGGTACAGTAAAATGTAGTTGACGGGGAAAAAAAGTCATTTCTCAAGATTCCAGGATAAAATGAAGCAGTCATGAATATTCATTAAATTATAACATTGTGGTTCTTATGTTATATTTGTCAAATTTACACATTTTTGTTTTTTATTCATAAATGAAAACAATCATTGGCCTGTCACTTCCTTGTAGCAATCGTTCTGTGGAACAAACAAACATCCCTAGTATCATTGGTTAACACACTATGAACCAAAAACGTCAATGTTTTAATATTAATATTATTTAAGTATACCTGTTTAGTGTGAAGGACTATACCAAGAAGAACAGTTAACAAAACAAACAAAATGATCACTTGTTCTTCTAGATGTTGCTAGGTTTATGATGTCGAGTAATTTCAAGGTGAATCCGACTTATGGATACGTATGACATTTAAAAGCTTTTAATGACGTAATTCATTATTAATAGAGCCTCCAATAGAGAAATATCACATTTAATCGATCATTTCCCAACGCTGACAAAAAGATCTCAAAAACAGAGCACAATCGAAAATATAGCGGATTTTGGCCAAAATATTCAAATTTGATAAGGCTGTAGACTTACGTTTTGGCCAATGGCAGCCAAATCGTCCATATTTTCAGTCGTTAACACAAATGTGTTTATTTCTCCAATATACATTCTAAATCAAATTAAAGACCCTTCCTAAGCCCGAAATCGTCCTTCTTTTAACAGAAACAATATTTGTCATCTCATATGTTTTTAATCTCTCCAGAAATAAAGTACTTCATAAAGTAGTTGATAAAAACCAAAAATGTCATTTCTCACGATTCCAGGATAAAATGAAGCAGCATGAATATTCATCAAATTATAACATTGTTGTTCTTATGTTATATTGTTTAAATTTTCCCTCTTCATTTTTGTTTTATAAACGAAAACAATCATTGGCATCTTGCTTCCTTCCAGTAGTAGGTGGAACAAACAAACATCCGTTGTCTCAATGGTAAACACATCAAAGGTAAAGGTCCATGTTTTCATTTTAATATTCTAAAAATATGCCTGTTTAATATGAAGCCCTTTCTAGGAAATACAGTTAGAAACGAAACTGAATGATCATTTTTTCTCCTAGATGTTGCTAAGTTAATGATATCAAGTAATTTCAAGGTGAATCCGACTTATGGATACGTATGACATTGAAAAGCTATTAATGACGTCATTTATTATTAATAAAGCCTCCAATACAGTAATATCACATAGAAGCGGTCATTTCTCAACGCTGACAAAAAGACCTCGAAAATAGAGCAAAATCGAAATTGTAGCAGATTTTGGCCAAAACATGAAAATTTGATAAGGCTATAGACTTACGTTTTGGTCAATTTCAGCCAAATCGTCGATATTTTCAATGGTTACCAAAACGGTGTCTATTTCTTTAATATACATTCTAAATGAATGAAAGACCCTTCTTCAGCAAGAAATCGTCCTTCTTTTAACAGAAACATTATTTATAATATCATCTTTGTTGTAAATCTCTCCAGAAATAAGGTACAGTAAAATGTAGTTGACGGGGAAAAAAAGTCATTTCTCAAGATTCCAGGATAAAATGAAGCAGTCATGAATATTCATTAAATTATAACATTGTGGTTTTTATGTTATATTTGTCAAATTTACACATTTTTGTTTTTTATTCATAAATGAAAGGAATCATTGGCCTGTCAATTCCTTGTAGCAATCGTTCTGTGGAACAAACAAACATCCGTAGTATCATTGGTTGACACACTATGAACCAAAAACGTCAATGTTTTAATATTAATATTATTTAAGTATATCTGTTTAGTGTGAAGGACCATACCAAGAAGAACAGTTAAAAAAAACAAACAAAATGATCTCTTGTTCTTTTAGATGTTTTGCTAAGTTCATGATGTCGAGTAATTTCAAGGTGAATCCGACATATGGATACGTGTAATATTTAAAAGCTATTAATGACGTCATTTATTATTAATAAGGCCTCCAATACAGTAATATCACATAGAAGCGGTCATTTCTCAACGCTGACAAAAAGACCTCGAAAATAGAGCAAAATCGAAATTCTAGCAGATTTTGTCTAAAATATGAAAATTTGATACGGCTATAGACTTACGTTTTGATCAATTTCATGCAAATCGTGGATATTTTCAATCGTTACCAAAAATGTGTCTTTTTCTTTAACATACTATGAACCAAAAACGTCATTGCTTTATTATTAATATTATTAAAGTATACCTGTTTAGTATGAAGGACTATACGAAGCAGAACAGTTAAAAAACAAACAAAGTAATCACTTGTTCTTCTAGATGTTGCTAAGATGATGATGTCGAGTAATTTCAAGGTGAATCCGACTTATCGATACGTATAACATTTATTTTTTTTTTTCATAAACGAAAACAATCATTGGCCTCTCCCTGCCTTGTAGCAATCGTTCTGTGGAACAAACAAACATTGGTAGTTTCATTGGCTAACACACTATGAACCAAAAACGTCAATGTTTTAATATTGAAATTATTAAAATATACCTGTTTAGTGTGAAGGACTATACCAAGCAGAACACTGAAAAAAATGAACAAAATGATCACTTGTTCTTCTAAATGTTGCTAAGTTCATGATGTCGAGTAATTTCAAGGTGAATCCGACTAATGGATACGTATGACATTTAAAAGGTATTAATGACGTCATTTATTATCAATAAACCCCCCAATACAGTAACATCACTTTGAATCGGTCATTTCTGAACGCTGACAAAAAGATCTCGAAAATAGGGCAAAATCGAAATTGTAGGAGATTTTGACCAAAGTATGAAAATTTGATAAGGCTATAGCCTTACGTTTTGGTCAATTTCAGCCAAATCGTAGATATTTTTAATCGTGACCAAAAATGTATCTTGTTACGGGATAAGAAGGGAAAGAACTCAGATCCCGCCAGAGAGGTTTTGAGGTTGTCACTTCAAGACAAAAGAGAAGAAGAGAAAATAGAAGTAATATCAATATTACTATATATTGATTCTAAATCTAACTCTACCTTCAAGGATACGTATAAAAATGAATACACAATTATGATACAAATGATAACAATATAAAACGATCTTAACTCGCCAGATAAAATATGAAATTAAACTTATCTCATAACTGGACGGCCGAAGACGTTGATACTTCCGTGATGACGTCACTTCTCAAATCAGCGCGGCGCGGAAGATGAACGAGAACTTCAATAGCCGGTTCGCGATAAGAGTTAATAAAGCGGAGCGTCAGCCACAGATAATAGAATAAACGAGATGTCCAAAGTATGAAACGATCCTGAGTAGGAATGGGACATCGGGGAACTGCCAGTTACAAACAGCAGGTGAACACCAGTTAAAGGATGGTGTAAAACGGTCGGTACCCAGTCTTCACGGGAACAATGTCACTGTAAAACGGGTCCTGGAACCGATGGTATTAAGAATCCACCAATAATGAAAGTGGAGTTGAGACACAGTAATGTATAGTCGAATAACACCAGGAATAAGGTAAAAGAAATCCACAAGTAAAGAACGTGGGTTTCGTGAATAAAATCCACCGTATTTAAATAACGAGGATATGAATATAGGTAACAAAACTGTGAGAGAGCAAAAGAGTGAGAGGCGAAACTCTGCTCCCAAAGCAACAAAACTTCCGTGGTGTAACGTGTCGCAAGAACCTCTGATCATCGACGAGCTCTCTCGAAGTTGGTAAGACTTCCGCGGAGATCGATGACGTGTGTCTTAATCTTGTGCGCATGGGCACGTAAACATATAAACAATCATACATTGAATAATCATTGGTAGGTATACGGAATAGGACAAGCATACGTAATATGACTCCTAAGGTAAACCCATGACAGTCTATTTCTTAAATATACATTCTAAGTGAATGAAAGACCCTTCCTCAGCCCGAAATCGTCCTTCTTTAAACAGAAACATTATTTATAATCTCTTTTGTTTTTTAAATCTTTCCAAAAAGAAGGTACAGTAATAGGTAGTTGACAGAAAAGAAAGTCATTTCTCAAGATTCCAGGATAAAATGAAGCAGTCATGAATATTCATTAAATTATAACATTGTGGTTCACATGTTATATTTGTCAAATTAACACTCTTTCTTTTTTTAATAGATGAAAACAATCATTGGCCCCTCCCTTCCTTGTAGTAATCTTCCTTATCCATAGTCTCATTGATTAACACAATATGGACCAAAAATGTCAATGTTTTAATATTAATATTATTAAAGTATACCTGTTTAATATGAAGGGCTATACCAAGCAGAAAAGTGAAAAAAAAAAAAAAAAAAACATCAAAATGATCACTTGTTCTTCTAGATGTTGCTAAGTTCCTGATGTCCAGGAATTTCAAGGTGAATCCGACTTATGGATACGTATGACATTTAAAAGTAATTAATGACGTCATTTATTATCAATAAGGCCTCCAATAGAGTACTATCACATTGAATCGGTCATTTCTCAACGCTGACAAACAGATCTCGTAAACAGAGCAAAATCGAAATTGAAGCAGATTTTGACCGAAATTTGAAAATTTGATAAGGCTATATCCATATGTTTTGGTCAATTTCAGCCAAATCGTGGATATTTTCAATCGTTACCAAAACTGTGTCTATTTCTTTAAAATACATTCTAAATGAATGAAAGACCCTTCTTCAGCCCGAAATCGTCCTTCTTTTCACAGAAACATTATTTATAATATCATTTTTGTTTTAAATCTCTCCAGAAATAAGGTACAGTAAAACGTAGTGGACAGAAAAAAAAGTCATTTCTCGAGATTCCAGCATAAAATGAAGCAAGTCATGAATATCCATAAATTATAACATCGTAGCTCCTATGTTATATTTGTCGAATGTACACTCTTTATTTTTTTCATGAATGAAAACAGTCATTGGCCTCTCCTTTCCTTGTAGGAATCGTTCTGTGTAACAAACAAACATTCGTAGTCTCATTGGTTAGCACACTATGAACCCGAAACGTCAATGTTTTAATATTAATATTATTAAAGTATACCTGTTTGATATGTAGGGCTATACCAAGCAGAAAAGTGAAAAAAAGACGAACAAAATGATCACTTGTTCTTCTAGATGTTGCTAAGTTCATGATGTCGAGGAATTTCAAGGTGAATCCGACTTAAGGATACGTATGACATTTAAAAGTTATTAATGGTGTCATTTATGATCAATAAAGCCCCCAATACAGTAATATCACATTGAATCGGTCATTTCTCAACGCTGACACAAAGATCTCGGAAACAGAGCAAAATCGAAAATGTAGCAGATTTTGGCCAAAATATGAAAATTTGATAAGGCTATAGCCTTACGTTTTGGTCAGTTTCAGCCAAATCGTAGATATTTTTTTAATCTCTCCAGAAATAAAGTACTTCATTCATTAAGTAGTTGACAAAAACCAAAAATGTCATTTCTCACGATTCCAGGATAAAATGAAACAGCATGAATATTCATCAAATTATAGCATTGTGGTTCTTATGTTATATTGTTTAAATTTACCCTCTTCATTTTTGTTTTAAAAACGAAAACAATCATTGGCATCTTCCTTGCTTCCAGTAGTAGATGGAACAAACAAACATCCGTTGTCTCAATGGTAAACACAACATCAAAGGTAAAGGTTCATAATTTCATTTTAATATTCTAAAAATATGCCTGTTTAATATGAAGCCCTTTCTTCGAAATACAGTTAAAAACGAGACTGAATGATCACTTTTTCTCCTAGATGTTGCTAAGTTAATGATATCAAGTAATTTCAAGGTGAATCCGACTTATGGATGAGAATGACATTTAAAAGCCCTTAATGACGTCATTTATTATTAATAAAGCCACCAATGCAGTGATATCACATTGAATCGGTCATTTCTCCACGCTGACAGAAAGATCTCGAAAATAGAGCAAAATAGAAAATGTATCAGATTTTGGCCAAAATATGAAAATTTGATAAGGCTATAGCCTTACGTTTTGGTCAATTTTTGGCCAAATCGTCGATATTTTTAATCGTTAAAACGAATGTGTCTATTTCTTAAATATACATTCTAAATCAATAAAGAACCCTTCCTAAGCCCGAAATCGTCCTTCTTTTAACAGAAACAATATTTGTAATCTCATATGTTTTTAATCTCTCCAGAAATAAAGTACTTCATAAAGTAGTTGACAAAAACCAAAAATGTCATTTCTCACGATTCCAGGATAAAATGAAGCAGCATCAATATACATCAAATGATAACGTTCTGGTTATTATGTTCTGTTTGTCAAATTTACGATTTTCATTTCTTTTTTATAAACGAAAACAATCATTGGCCTCTTCCTAGCTTGTAGTAATAAGTGGAACAAACAAACATCCGTAGACTCAATGGTAAACACACCATCAAACAAAAAGTTCCATCTGATTATATTAATATTATTAAAATATACGTGTTTAGTATAAAGCCCCCTTCTACGCAGAACAGTTCAAAACCCAACAAAATGATCTTTTTTTCTTCTAGATGTTACTAAGTTCATGTTATCTAGTAATTTCAAGGTGAATCCGACTTATGGATACGTATGATATTTGAAAGCTATTAATGACGTCTTTTATTATTATAAACGCTCCAGTACAGTAACATCACATTGAATCGGTCATTTCTCAACGCTGAAAGAAAGATCTCAAAAATAGAGCAACGTCGGAAATGTAGCAGATTTTGGCAAATAATGAAAATTTGATGAGGATATATAGACTTACGTTTTGGTCAATGTCAGCCAAGTCGTCGATATTTTCAATCGTTAACACGAATGTGTCTATTTCTCCAATAAACATTCTAAGTCAAATGAAAGACCCTTGGTAAGCCCCAAATCATCCTTCTTTTAACAGAAACATTATTTTTAATCTTTTTTTTTTAAATCTCTCCAGAAATAAGGTACAGTAAAATGTAGTTGACAGAAAAAAAAAGTCATTCCTCAAGATTCCAGGATAAAATGGAGCAGTCATGAATATTCATTGAATTATAACATTGTGTTTCTTATGTTATATTTGTCAAATTTACACTCTTTATTTTTTTTCCAATGAAAGAAAACAAGCATTCGCCTCTCCCTTTCTTGTAGCAATCTTTCTGTGGAACAAAAAATCATCCGGAGTCTCATTAATTAATGCACTATGGACCAAAAACGTCAATATTTTTAATATTAATATTATGAAAGTATACCTGTTTAGTGTGAAGGGCTATATGAAGCAAAACAGTGAAAAAACAAACAAAATGATCATTTGTTTTTTTAGATGTTTATGATGTGGAACAAAGAAACATCCGTAGTCACACTATGGACCAAAAACGTCAATGTTTTTAATATTAATATTATTAAAGTATACCTGTTTAGTGTGAAGGACTATACCAAGCAGAACAGTTAAAAAAAAACAAACAAAATGATCACTTGTTCTTCTAGATGTTGCTAAGTTTAGAATGTCGAGTAATTTCAAGGTGAATCCGACTTATGGGTACGTATGATATTTAAAAGTTATTAATGAGGTCTTTTATTATTAATAAAACCTCCAATGCAGTAGTATCACATTGAATCGGTCATTTCTGAACGCTGACAAAAAGACCTCGAAAATAGAGTAAAATCGAAATTGTAGCAGACTTTTGCCAAAACATAAAAATTTCATTAGGCTATAGCCTTACGTTTTGGTCAATTTCAGCCAAATCGTCGATATTTTCAATCGTTACCAAAAATGTGTCTAAGTCTTTAATATACATTCTAAATGAATGAAATACCCTTCCTAAGCCCGAAATCAACTTTCTTTTAAAAGAAACATTATTCATAATATCATATTTTTTTAAATCTCTCAAGAAATAAGGTAAAGTAAAATGTAGTTGACGGGAAAAAGTCCTTTCTCCAGATTTAAGGATAAAATGAAGTAGTTATAAATATTCAATATGAATATTCAATAGATTAAAATTTTGTGGTTCTTATATTATATTTGTCAAATTTACACTCTTAACAATTTTTCTTCGGAAATGAAAACAATTGTTGGCCTCTCACTTCCTTGTAGCAATCGTTCTGTGGAACAAACAAACATCCGTAGTATCATTGGTTAACACACTATGAACCAAAAACCTCAATGTTTTAATGTTAATATTATTAAATTATACATGTTTAGTGTGAAGGACTATACCAAGTACAACAGTTAAAAAAAAAACAAACAAAATGATCACTTGTTCTTCTAGATGTTGCTAAGTTCATGATGTCGAGTAATTTCAAGGTGAATCCGACTTATGGGTACGTATGATATTTAAAAGCTATTAATGACGTCATTTATTATAAATAAAGCCTCCAATACAGTAATATCACCTTGAATCGGTCATTTCTCAACGCTGACAAAAAGATCTCGATAATAAAGCAAAATCGAAACTGTAGCAGATTTTGGTCAAAATATGAAAATTTAATAAGGCTATAGCCTTACGTTTTGGTCAATTTCAGCCAAATCGTCGATATTTTCAGTCGTTACCAAAAATGTGTCTAAGTCTTTAATATACATTCTAAATGAATGAAATACCCTTTATAAGCCCGAAATAGTCCTTGTAGCAGAAACATTATTTATGATCTCAATTTTTTTTAAAGAAATCCCTCCAGAAATAATTTACAGTAAAATGTAGTTGACAGAAAAAAAAGATCATTTCTCAAGATTTAAGGATAAAATGAAGTAGTCATGAATATTCAATCCTTTAAAACATTGTGGTTCTTATGTTATATTTTTCAAATTTACACCCTCTTTTTTCATAAATGAAAACAATCATTAGTCCTCCATTCCTTGTAGCAATCGTTCTATGTAACAAAAATCTGCTACAGTTTCGATTTTGCTCCACTTTCGAGGTCTTTTTGTCAGCGTTAAGAGATGACCGATTCAATGTGATATTACTGTATTGGAGGCTTTATTAATAATAAATGACGTCATTAATAGCTTTTAAATATCATACGTATCCGTAAGTCGGATTCACCTTGAAATTCTTCGACATCATGAACTTAGCAACATCTAGAAGAACAAGTGATCATTTTTTTTTTTTTTAACTGTTCTACTTGGTATAGTCCTTCCTACTAAACAGGTATACTTTAATAGTATTAATATGAAAAGATTAATGTTTTTGGTTCATAGTGTGTTAACCAATGATACTATGATGTTTGTTTGTTCCACAGAACGATTGCTATAAGGAAGTGAGAGGCCGATAATTGTTTTCATTTCCGAAGAAAAATAGTAAAGAGTATAAATTTGACAAATATAACATAAGAACCACAATGTTTTAATCTATTGAATATTCATAACTACTTCATTTTATCCTTAAATCTGGAGAAATGACTTTTTTCCGTCAACTACATTTAACTGTACCTTATTTCTTGAGGGATTTAAAAAAAAATGAGATTATAAATAATGTTTCTTTTAAAAGAAGGTTGATTTCGGGCTTAGGAAGACTCTTTTTTATTCATTTAGAATGTATATTTAAAAAATTAGACACATTTTTGGTAACCATTGAAAATATCGACAATTTGACTGAAATTGACCAAAAGGTAGGGCTATAGCCTTATCAAATTTTCATATTTCGGCGAAAATCTGCTACAATTTGAAATTTGATCTATTTTCGAGATCTTTTTGTCAGCGTTGAGTAATTACCGATTGAATGTGATATTACTGTATTGGAGGCTTTATTAATAATAAATGACGTCATTAATAGCTTTTAAATGTCATACGTATCCATAAGTCGGATTCACCTTGAAATTACACTACATCATTATCTTAGCAACATCTAGAAGAACAAGTGATCATTTTGTTTGTTTTTTTAACTGTTCTGCTTGGTATAGTCCTTGACAATAAACAGGTATACTTTGATAATATTAATATTAACACATTGACGTTTTTGGTTCATAGTGTGTTAACCAATAGGACTACGGATGTTTGTTTGTTCCACAGAACGATTACTACAAGGAAGAGGTCAATGATTGTTTTCTTTTATGGGAAAAAAATAAAGCGTGTAAATTTGACAAATATAACATAAGAACCACAATGTTATAATATAATCAATATTCATGACTGCTTCATTTTATCCTGGAATCTTGAGGACTGTCTTTTTATTTCTGTCAACTGCATTTTACTGTACCTTATTTCTGGAGAGATTTTCAACAAAAATTAAATGATTAATAATGTTTTTGTTAAAAGAAGGACGATTTCGGGCTTACGAAGGGTCTTTCATTCATTTAGAATGTACATTACAGAAATAGACACATTTTGGTAACGATTGAAAATATCGACGATTTGGCAGAAATTGACCAAAACGGAAGGCTGTAGCCTTATCAAATTTTCATATTTTGATCAAAATCTGCTACAATTTCGATTTTGCTACAACTTTGATTTAGCTCTATTTTTGAGATCTTTTTGTCAGCGTTGAGAAAAGACCGATTCAAAGCGATATCATTGTATTGGAGGCTTTATAAAAAATAAATGACGTCATTAATAAATAGCTTTTGAATGTCATACGTATTTATAAGTCGGATTCACTTTGAAATTACTCGACATCATCAACTTAGCATCATCTAGAAGAACAATTTCATTTTATTTGTTTTTGAACTGTTCGGCTTGGCATAGTCCTTCACACTAAACAGGTATACTTTAATAATGTAAATATTAAAAGATTGACGTTTTTCGATCATAGTGTGTTAGCCAATGAGACTACGGATGTTTGTTTGTTCCACAGAACGATTCCTACAAGGAAGGGAGAGGCCAATGATTGTTTTCATTTATAAAAAAAAATAAAGATTGTAAATTTGACAAGTATTACAAAAGAACCACAATGTTATAATTTAATGAATGTTCATGACTGCTTCATTTTATCCTAGAATCTTAAGAAATGACTTTCTTTTCTGTCAACTACATTTTACTGTAAATTATTTCTGGGGAGCTATGAAAAAAAATGAGATGATAAATAATGCTTCTGTTAAAAGAATAACGATTTCGGGCTTATTCTGGCTTAAATGAATGAAACACCGTTCCTTAGCCTGAAATCGTTATTCTTTTAACAGAAACATTATTTATCATATCATTTTTTTAAAAAATTTTCTCCTGACTTAAGGTGCAGTAAAATGTAGTTGACAGAAAAAAAGTCATTTCTCAAGATTCAAGGATAAAATAAAGTAGTCATGAATATTCAATAGATTAAAACATTGTGGTTCTTATGATATTTTTGTCAAATTTACACTCTTTATTTTTTTTCTTCGGAAATGAAAACAATCATTGGCCTCTCCCTTCCTTGTAGCAATCGTTCTGTGTGACAAACAAATATCTGTAGTCTCATTGGTTAACACACTATGAACCGAAAACGTCAATGTTTTACTATTAATATTATCAAAGTATACCTGTTTAGTGTGAGGGACTATACCAAGCAGAACACTTAAAAACAAAAACAAAAAAATTATCACTTCTTCTTCTAGATGTTGCTAAGTTCATAATGTCGAGTAATTTCAAGGTAAATCCGACTTATGAATACGTATGACATTTAAAAGCTATTAATGACGTCATTTATTATGAATAAAGCCTACAATACATTAATATCACATTGAATCAGCCATTTCTCAACGCTGACAAAAAAAAACTCAATAATAAAGCAAAATCGAAACTGCAGAAGATTTTGGTCAAAATATGAAAATTTGATGAACAATATACATTCTAAATGAATGAAAGACCCTTTCTAAGCCCGAAATAGTCCTTCTTGTGGCAGAAACATTATTTATGATCTCATTTTTTTTTTAAATCCCTCCAGAAATAAGGTACAGTAAAATGTAGTTGACAGAAAAAAAAAAATCATTTCTCAAGATTTAAGGAAAAAATGAAGTAGTCATGAATATTCAATCGATCAAAACATTGTGGTTCTTATGTTATATTAGTCAAATTTACACTCTTTATTTTTTTTTCATAAATGAAAACAATCATTGGCCATTGGCCTTTTGAAAATCTCTCCAGAAATAAGGTACAGTAAAATGTAGTTGACAGAAAAAAAAGAAGTCATTTCTCAAGATTCCAGCATAAAATGAAGGAGTCATGAATATTTATTAAATTATAACATGGCGGTTGTTAGGTTATATTTTTCAAAATTTACACTCTTTTTTCTTCATAAATGAAAACAATCATTGACCTCTAGCTTCCTTGTAGCAATCAAAAGAAAATGTCATTTCTCAAGATTCCAGGATAAAATGAAGCAGTCAAGAATATTCATTAAAAGATAACAATGTGGTTCTTAGGTTATAGTTGTCAAATTTACACTCTTTATTTTTTTTTTCATGAATGAAAACAATCATTGGCCTATCACTTCCTTGTAGCAATCGTTCTGTGGAAGAAACAAACATCCGTAGTCTCAATGGTTAACACACTATGAACCAAAAACGTCAATCTTTTAATATTAATATTATTACAGTATACCTATTTAGTGTGAAGGACTATACCAAGCAGAATAGTTAAAAAAGAAAAAAAATGATCACTTGTTCTTTTAGATGTTGCTAAGATGATGATGTCAAGTAATTTCAAGGTGAATCCGACTGATGGCTACGTATAACATTTAACAGCTATTAACGACGTCATTTATTATTAATAAAGCCCTCCAATACAGTAGTATCACATTGAATCGTTCATTTCTCAACGCTGACAAAAAGACCTCGAAAATGGAGGAAAATCGAAATTGTATCAGATTTTGGCCGAAATTTGGAAATTTGATAAGGTTATAGCCTCACGATTTGGTCAATTTCAGCCAAATCGTCCATATTTTCAATCGTTACCAAAAATGTGTCTATTTCTTTAATATACATTCTAAATGAATGAAAGACCCTTCACAAGCGCGAAATCAACCTTCTTTTAACAGAAACATTGTTTATAATCTCATTTTTTTTTAAGTCTCTCAAGAAATAAGGTACAGTAAAATGTAGTTGACGAAAAAAAAAAGTCATTTCCCCAGATTTAAGGATAACATGAAGTAGTCATGAAGATTGTTTAAAATACAACATTGTGGCTCTTAGGCTATATTTGTCAAATTTACACTCTTTATTTTTTTTTTTTCATAAATGAAAACAATCATTGGCCTCTCCCTTCCTTGTAGTAATCCTTCTGTGTAACATACAAACATCCGTAGTATCATTGGTTAGCACACTATGAACCAAAAATGTCAATGTTTTAAGTATTAATATTATTTAAGTCCTGTTTAGTGTGAACTACTGTACCAAGCAGAACAGTTAAAAACAAAATGATCACTTGTTCTTCTAGATGTTGCTTAGTTCATGATGCCGAGTAATTTGAAGGTGAATCCGACTTATGGATACGTATGACATTTAAAAGTTATTAATGATGTCATTTATTATCAATAAAGCCCCCAATACAGTAATATCACATTGAATCGGTCATTTCTAAACGCTGACAGAAAAATCTCGAAAATAGGGCAAAATCGAAATTGTAGGAGATTTTGACCAAAGTATGAAACTTTGATAAGGCTATAGACTTACGTTTTGGTCAATTTCAGTCAAATGGTCGATATTTTCAATCGTTAGCAAAAATGTGTCTATTTCTTTAAAATACATTTTAAATGAATGAAAGCCCCTTCTTCAGCCCGAAATCGTCCTTCTTTTAACAGAAACATTATTTATAATATCATTTTTGTTGTAAATCTCTCCAGAAATAAGGTACAGTAAAATGTAATTGACTGAAAAAAAAAGTCATTTCTCAAGATTCCAGGATAAAATGAAGCAGTCATGAATATTCATTAAATTATAACATTGTGGTTCTTATGTTATGTTTGTCAAATTTACACTCTTCATTTTTGTTTTCTATTAATAAATGAAAACAATCATTGGCCTGTCACTTAATTGTAGCAATCGTTCTGTGGAACAAACAAACATCCGTAGTATCATTGGTTAACACACTATGAACCAAAAACGTCAAGGTTTTGATAGCAATATTATTTAAGTATACCTGTAACGTGTGAAGGGCTATACCCAGAAGAACAGTTAAAAAACAAACAAAGTAATCACTTGTTCTTGTAGATGTTGCTAAGATGATGATGTCGAGTAATTTCAAGGTGAATCCGACTTATGGATACGTATAACATTTAAAAGCTATTAATGACGTCATTTATTATTAATAAAGCCTCCAATACAGTAATATCACATAGAAGCGGTCATTTCTCAACGCTGACAAAAAGACCTCGAAAATGGAGCAAAATCGAAATTGTAGCAGATTTTGGCCAAGACATGAAAATTTGATAAGGCTGTAGACTTACGTTTTGGTCAATTTCAGCCAAATCGTCGATATTTTCAATCGTTACCAAAAATGTGGCTGTTTCTTTAATATACATTCTAAATGAATGAAAGATCCTTTCATAAGCCCGACAGCGTCCTTCTTTTAACAGAAGCATTATTTATAATTTAATGTTTTTTAAATCTCTCCAGAAATAAGGTACAGTAAAATGTAGTTGACAGAAGAAATAAAAAGTCATTTCTCAAAATTCCAGGATAAAATGAAGCAGTTATGAATATTCATTAAATTATAACATTGTGGTTTTTATGTTATATTTGTCAAATTTACACATTTTTGTTTTTTATTCATAAATGAAAGGAATCATTGGCCTGTCAATTCCTTGTAGCAATCGTTCTGTGGAACAAACAAACATCCGTAGTATCATTGGTTAACACACTATGAACCAAAAACGTCAATCTTTTAATATTAATATTATTTAAGTATACCTGTTTAGTGTGAAGGACTATACCAAGAAGAACAGTTAAAAAACAAACAAAATGATCACTTGTTCTTCAAGATGTTGCTAAGTTCATGATGTCGAGTAATTTCAAGGTGAATCCGACTTATGGATACGTATAACATTTTAAAGCTATTAATGACGTCATTTATTATTAATAAGGCCTCCAATACAGTAATATCACATAGAAGTGGTCATTTCTGAACGCTGACAAAAAGATCTCGAAAATAGAGCAAAATCGAAATTGTAGCAGATTTTGGCCAAAATATTAAAATTTGATGATGCTAGAGCGTTATGTTTTGGTCAATTTTTGGCCAAATCGTCGATATTTTTAATCGTTAACAAGAATGTGTCTATTTCTTAAATATACATTCTAAATCAAAAAAGGACCCTTCCTAAGCTCGAAATCGTCCTTCTTTTAACAGAAACAATATGTGTCATCTTATATTTTTTTTAATGCTTCTAGAAATAAAGTACTATAAAACGTAGTTGACAAAAACCAAAAATGTCATTTCTCACGATTCCAGGATAAAATGAAGCAGCATGAATATTCATCAAATTATAACGTTCTGGTTCTCATATTATATTTGTCAAATTTACGCTTTTCATTTTTTTTTATAAACGAAAACAATCATTGGCCTCTTCCTTGCTCTTAGTAATAAGTGGAACAAGCAAACATCCGTAGACTCAATGGTTGACACACCCTCAAACAAAAAATTCCAAGTGATTATATTAATATTATTAAAATATACGTGTTTGGTATAAAGCCCCCTTCTACTCAGAACAGTTCAAAACCCAACAAAATGATCTTTTTTTCTTCTAGATGTTACTAAGTTCATGTTATCAAGTAATTTCAAGGTGAATCCAACTTATGGATACGTATGATATTTGAAAGCTATTAATGACGTCTTTTATTATTATAAACGCTCCAGTACAGTAACATCACATTGAATCGGTCATTTCTCAACGCTGGAAGAAAGATCTCAAAAATAGAGCAACATCCGAAATGTAGCAGATTTTGGAAAATAATGAAAATTTGATAAGGCTATATAGGCTTACGTTTTGGTCAATGTCAGCCAAGTGGTCGATATTTTCAATCGTTAACACGAATGTGTCTATTTCTCCAATGTACATTCTAAATCAAATGAAAGACCCTTGGTAAGCCCCAAATCATCGTTCTTTTAACAGAAACATTATTTTTAATCGTTTTTTTAAAATCTATCAAGAAATAAGGTACAGTAAAATGTAGTTGACAGAAAAAAGTCATTCCTCAAGATTCCAGGATAAAATGGAGCAGTCATGAATATTCATTGAATTATAACATTGTGGTTCTTATGTTATATTTGTCAAATTTACACTCTTTATTTTTTTCCCATGAAAGAAAACAATCATTGGCCGCTCCCTTTCTTGTAGCAATCGTTCTGTAAAACAAACAAACATCGTTAGTCTCATTGGTTAACACACTATGAACCAAAAACGTCAATCTTTTAATATTAATATTATTAAAGTATACCAGTATAGTGTGATTTACTATACCAAGAAGAACAGTTAAAAAACAAACAAAATGATGACTGGCTCTTCTAGATGTTCCTAAGATGATGATGTCGAGTAATTTCAAGGTGAATCCGACTTATGGATACGTATGACATTTAAAAGCTATTAATGACGTCATTTATTATTAATAAAGCCTCCAATACAGTAATATCACATAGAAGCGGTCATTTCTCAACGCTGACAAAAAGACCTCAAAAATAGAAGAAAATCGAAATTGTAGCAGATTTTGGTCAAAATATGAAAACTTGATAAGGCTATAGCCTTACGTTTTGGTCAATTTCAGCCAAGTGGTCGATATTTTCAATCGTTAACACGAATGTGTCTATTTCTCCAATAAAAATTCTAAATCAAATGAAAGACCCTTGGTAAGCCCCAAATCATCGTTATTTTAACAGAAACATTATTTTTAATCGTTTTTTTTTTTTAAATCTATCAAGAAATAAGGTACAGTAAAATGTAGTTGACAGAAAAAAGTCATTCCTCAAGATTCCAGGATAAAATGGAGCAGTCATGAATATTCATTAAATTATAACATTGTGGTTCTTATGTTATATTTGTCAAATTTACACTCTTTACTTTTTTTCCCACGAAAGAAAACAATCATTGGCCGCTCTCTTTCTTGTAGCAATCGTTCTGTAAAACAAACAAACATCGTTAGTCTCAAGGTTAACACACTATGAACCAAAAACGTCAATGTTTTAATATTAATATTATTAAAGTATACCTGTTTAGTGTGAAGGACTATACCAAGCAGAAGAGTTAAAAAACAAACAAAATGATCACTTGTTCTTCAAGATGTTCCTTAAGATGATGATGTCGAGTAATTTCAAGGTGAATCCGACTTATGGATACATATGACATTTAAAAGCTATTAATGACGTCATTTATTATTAATAAAGCCTCCAATACAGTAATATCACATAGAAGCGGTCATTTCTCAACGCTGACAAAAAGATCTCGAAAATAGAGCAAAATCGAAAGTCTAGCAGATTTTGGCAAAAACATGAAAATTTGATAAGGCTATAGACTTACGTTTTGGTTAATTTCAGCCAAATCGTCGATATTTTCAATGGTTACCAAAAACGTGCCTATTTCTTTGATATACATTCTAAATGAATGAAAGACCCTTCTCAAGCCCAAAATGGTCCTTCTTTTAACAGAAACATTATTTATAATATCATTGTTGGTGTAAATCTCTCCAGAAATAAGGTACAGTAAAATGTAGTTGACAGAAGAAGAAAAAAGTCATTTCTCAAGATTCCAGGATAAAATGAAGCAGTCATGAATATTCATTAAATTATAACATTGTGGTTCTTACGTTATATTTGTCAAATTTACCCATTTTCCTTTTTTATTCATAAATCAAAACAATCATTGGCCTGTCACTTCCTTGTAGCAATCGTTCTGTGGAGCAATCAAACATTCGTAGTATCATTAGTTAACACACTATGAACCAAAAACGACAATGTTTGAATATTAACATTATTTAAGTATACCTGTTTAGTGTGAAGGACTATACCAAGCAGAAGAGTTAAAAAACAAACAAAATGATCACTTGTTCTTCAAGATGTTGCTAAGTTCATGATGTCGAGTAATTTCAAGGTGAATCCGACTTATGGATACGTATAACATTTAAAAGCTATTAATGACGTCATTTATTATTAATAAGGCCTCCAATACAGTATTATCACGTTGAATCGGTCATTTCTCAACGCTGACAAAAAGACCTCGAAAATGGAGCAAAATCGAAATTGTAGTAGATTTTAGCCGAAATATGGAAATTTGATAAGGCAATAGCCTTACGTTTTGGTGAAATTCAGCCAAATCGTCGATATTTTCAATCGTTACCAAAAATGTGTCTATTTCTTTAATATACATTCTAAATGAATGAAAGACCCTTCGTAAGCATGAAATCAACATTCCTTTAACAGAAACAATATTTATAATCTCATTTTTTTTTAAATCTCTCAAGAAATAAGGTACAGTAAAATGTAGTTGACGGAAAAAAGTCATTTCTCCAGATTTAAGGATAAAATGAAGTAGTTATGAATATTCAATAGATTAAAACATTGTGGTTCGTATGTTGTATTTGTCAAATTTAGACTCTTTACTATTTCTTTTCGTAAATGAAAATAATCATTGGCCTCTCACTTCCTTGTAGCAATCGTTCTGTGGAACAAAGGAACATCCGTAGTCTCACTGGTTAACACACTATGAACCAAAAACGTCAATCTTTTAATATTAATATTTTTAAAGTATACCTGTTTAGTGTGAAGGACTATACCAAGCAGAAGAGTTAAAAAACAAACAAAATGATCACTTGTTCTTCAAGATGTTCCTTAAGATGATGATGTCGAGTAATTTCAAGGTGAATCCGACTTATGGATACGTATAACATTTAAAAGCTATTAATGACGTCATTTATTATTAATAAAGCATCCAATACAGTAATATCACGTTGAATCGATAATATCTCAACGCTGACAAAAAGACCTCAAAAATAGAAGAAAATCGAAATTGTAGCAGATTTTGGTCAAAATATGAAAACTTGATAAGGTTATAGCCTTACGCTTTGGTCAATTTCAGCCAAATCGTCGATATATTAAATCGTTACCAAAAATGTGTCTATTTCTTTATTATTCATTCTAAATGAATGAAATACCCTTCCTAGGTTCGAAATCGTCCTTCTTTTAACAGAAACATTATTTATAATTCCTTTTTTTTAATCTCTCCAAAAATAAGGTACAGTAAAATGTAGTTGACTGAGAAAAAAAAGTCATTTCCCAAGATTCCAGGATAAAATGAAGCAGTCATGAATATTCATTAAAATATAGCATTTTGGTTCTTAGGTTATGTTTGTCATGAATGAAAACAATCATTGGCCTCTCCTATTGTTGTAGTAATCGTTCTGTGTAACAAACAAACATCCGTAGTCTCATTGGTGAACACACCATGAACCAAAAACGTCAATCTTTTAATATTAATATCATTAAGGTATGCCTGTTTAGTGTGGAGGACTAAACAAAGAAGAACAGTTAAAAAACAAAGAAAATAATCACTCGTTCTTCTAGATGTTGCTGAGATGATGATGTCGAGTAATTTCAAGGTGAATCCGACTGATGGATACGTAAAACATTTAAAAGTTATTAATGACGTCATTTATTATTAATTAAGCCTCCAATACAGTAATATCACATTGAATAGGTCATTGCTCAACGCTGGCAAAAAGACCTTGAAAGTAGAGGAAAATCGATATTCTAGCAGATTTTGGCCAAAAGATGAAAATTTGATAAGGCTATAGACTTACGTTTTGGTCAATTTCAGTCAAATCGTCGATATTTTCAATCGTTACCAAAAATGTTTCTTTTTCCTAAATATACATTCTAAATGAATTAAAGACCCTTCCTAAGCATGAAATCGTCCTTCTTTTCACAGAAACATTATTTATAATCTCCTTTTTTTTTGAAAATCTCTCCAGAAATAAGGTACAGTAAAATGTAGTTGACAGAAGAAAAAAAAAGTCATTTCTCAAGATTCCAGGATAAAATGAAGCAGTCATGAATATTCATTAAATTATAACATTGTGCTTCTTATGTTATATTTTTCAAATTTACACTCTTTTTTTTCTATGAATGAAAACAATCATTGGCCTCTCCTTGCCTTGTAGCAATCGTTCTGTGAAACAAACAAACATCGGTAGTCCCATTGGCTAACACACTATGAACCAAAAACGTCAATGTGTTAATATTGAAATTATCAAAGTATACCTGTTTAGTGTGAAAGAATATACCAAGCAGAACAGTTAAAAAAACAAACAAAATGATCAGTTGTTCTTCTAGATGTTGCTAAGATGATGATGTCAAGTAATTTCAAGGTGAATCCGACTTATGGATACGTATGACATTTAAAAGCTATTAATGACGTCATTTATTATTAATAAAGCCTCCAATACATTAATATCACATGCAATCGGTCATTTCTCAACGCTGACTAAAATATCTCGAAAATAAAGCAAAATCGAAACTGTAGCAGATTTTCGACAAAATATGTAAAATTGATAAGGCTATAGCCTTACGTTTTGGTGAACTTCAGCCAAATGGTCGATATTTTCAATCGTTACCAAAAATGTGTCTATTTCTTTAATATACATTCTAAATAAATAAAAGACCCTTCTCAAGCCCGAAATCGTCCTTATTTTCACAGAAACATTATTTATAATTTCATTTTTGTTTGAAATCTTTCCAGAAATAAGGTACAGTAAAATGTAGTTGACAGAAAAAAAAGTCATTTCTCAAAATTCAAGGATAAAATGAAGTAGTCATGAATATTCATTAAATTATAACATTGTGGTTCTTAAGTTATATTTGTCAAATTTACACATTTTTGTTTTTATTCATGAATGAAAGCAATCATTTCACTGTCACTTCCTTGTAGCAATCGTTCTATGGAAGAAACAAACATCCATAGTATCATTGGTTAACACACTATGAACCAAAAACGTCAATGTTTTAATATTAATATTATTTAAGTATACCTGTTTAGTGTGAAGGACTACACCAAGAAGAACAGTTAAAAAAACAAACAAAATGATCACTTGTTGTTTTAGATGTTGCTAAGATGATGATGTCGAGTAATTTCAAGGTGAATCCGACTTATGGATACGTATGACATTTCAAAGTTATTAATGAGGTCCTTTATTATTAATAAAACATCCAATGCACTAATATCACATTGAATCGGTCATTTCTCAACGCTGACAAAAAGATCTCGAAAATAGGGCAAAATCGAAATTGTCGCAGATTTTGACCAAAGTATGAAGATTTGATAAGGCTATAGCCTTACGTTTTGGTCAATTTCAGCCAAATCGTCGATATTTTTAACCGTGACCAAAAATGTATCTTGTTACGGGATAAGAAGGGAAAGAACTCAGATCCAGACAGATAGGTTTTGAGGTTGTCACTTCAAGACAAAAGAGAAGAAGTGAAAATAGAAGTAATGTCAATATTACTATATATTGATTCTAAATCTAACTCTACCTTCAAGGATACGTATAAAAATGAATACACAATTATGATACAAATGATAACAATATAAAACGATCTTAACCCGCCAGATAAAATATGAAATTAAACTTATCTCATAACTGGACGGCCGAAGACGTTGATACTTCCGTGATGACGTCACTTCTCAAATCAGCGCGGCGAGGAAGATGAACGAGAACTTCAATAGCCGGATCGCGATAAGAGTTTATAAAGCGGAGCGTCAGCCACAGATAATAGAATAAACGAGATGTCCAAAGTATGAAACGATCCTGGGTAGGAATGGGACATCGGAGAACTGCCAGTTACAAACAGCAGGTGAACACCGGTTAAACTTAGGATGGTGTAAAACGGTCGGTACCCAGTCTTCACGGGAACAATGTCACTGAAAAACGGGTCCTGGAACCGATGATATTAAGAATCCGCAAATAATGAAAGTGGAGTTGAGACACAGTAATGTATAGTCGAATAACACCAGGAATAAGGTAAAAGAAATCCACAAGTAAAGAACGTGGGTTTCGTGAATAAAATCCACCGTATTTAAATAACGAGGATATGAATATAGGTAACAAAACTGTGAGAGAGCAAAAGAGTGAGAGGCGAAACTCTGCTCACAAACCAACAAAACTTCCGTGGTGTAACGTGTCCTAAGAACCTCTGATCATCGATGAGCTCTCTCGAAGTTGGTAAGACATCCGCGGAGATCGATGACGTGTGTCTTAATCTTGTGCGCATGGGCACGTAAACATATAAACAATCATACATTGAATAATCATTGGTAGGTATACACAAAAGGACAAGCATACGTAATATGACTCATACGGTAAACCCATGACAGTCTATTTCTTAAATATACATTCTAAGTGAATGAAAGACCCTTCCTAAGCCCGAAATCGTCCTTCTTTTAACAGAAACATTATTTATAATCTCATTTGTTTTTTAAATCTTTCCAAAAATAAGGTACAGTAATAGGTAGTTGACAGAAAAAAAAGGCATTTCTCAAGATTCCAGGATAAAATAAAACAGTAATGAATATTCATTAAATTATAACATTGTGGTTCACATGTTATATTTGTCAAATTAGCACTCTTTCTTTTTTTAATAGATGAAAACAATCATTGGCCTCTCCCTTCCTTGTAGTAATCTTCCTGTGGAACGAAAAATATCCATAGTCTCATTGGTTAACACAATATGGAACAAAAATATCAATGTTTTAATATTAATATTATTAAAGTATACCTGTTTAATATGAAGGGCTATACCAAGCAGAAAACTGAAAAAAAAACAACAACAAAATGATTACTTGTTCTTCTAGATGTTGCTAAGTTCCTGATGTCAAGGAATTTCAAGGTGAATCCGACTTATGGATACGTATGACATTTAAAAGTAATTAATGACGTCATTTATTATCAATAAAGCCTCCAATAGAGTAATATCACATTGAATCGGTCATTTCTCAACGCTGACAAACAGATCTCGTAAATAGAGCAAAATCGAAAGTCTAGCAGATTTTGACCGAAATTTGAAAATTTGATAAGGCTATACCCATATGTTTTGGTCAATTTCAGCCAAATCGTCGATATTTTCAATCGTTACCAAAACTGTGTCTATTTCTTTAGTATACATTCTAATGAATGATAGGCCCTTCCTAAGCCCGAAATCGTCCTTCTTTAACAGAAACATTATTTATAATCTCATTTTTGTTTTAAATCTCTCCAGAAATAAGGTACAGTAAAATGTAGTGGACAGAAAAAAAGTCATTTCTCGAGATTCCAGCATAAAATGAAGCAAGTCATGAATATCCATAAATTATAACATCGTGGCTCCTATGTTATATTTGTCGAATGTACACTCTTTATTTTTTTCATGAATGAAAACAGTCATTGGCCTCTCCTTTCCTTGTAGCAATCGTTCTGTGTAACAAACAAACATTCGTAGTGTCATTGGTTAGCACACTATGAACCCGAAACGTCAATGTTTTAATATTAATATTATTAAAGTATACCTGTTTGATATGAAGGGCTATACCAAGTAGAAAAGTGAAAAAAAAAAGACAAACAAAATGATCACTTGTTCTTCTAGATGTTGCTAAGTTCATGATGTCGAGGAATTTCAAGGTGAATCCGACTTACGGATACGTATGACATTTAAAAGTTATTAATGATGTCATTTATTATCAATAAAGCCTCCAATACAGTAATATCACATTGAATCGGTCATTTCTCAACGCTGACACAAAGATCTCGGAAACAGAGCAAAATCGAAAATGTAGCAGATTTTGGCCAAAATATGAAAATTTGATAAGGCTATAGCCTTACGTTTTGGTCAATTTCAGCCAAATCGTCGATATTTTTTTAATCTCTCCAGAAATAAAGTACTTCATTCATTAAGTAGTTGACAAAAACCAAAAATGTCATTTCTCACGATTCCAGGATAAAATGAAGCAGCATGAATATTCATCAAATTATAACATTGTGGTTCTTATGTTATATTGTTTAAATTTTACCCTCTTCATTTTTGTTTTAAAAAGTGATTATTCCAAGTGATTATATTAATATTATTAAAATATACGTGTTTAGTATAAAGCCCCATGCTACGCAGAACAGTTCAAAACCCAACAAAATGATCTTTTTTTCTTCTAGATGTTACTAAGTTCATGTTATCTAGTAATTTCAAGGTGAATCCGACTTATGGATACGTATGACATTTGAAAGCTATTAATGACGTCTTTTATTATTATAAACGCTCCAGTACAGTAATATCACATTGAATCGGTCAT